>CAIGRP010002267.1:0-11661 GCA_903798385.1 Fraxinus cuspidata
AAATTTTCCTTAATTGAAATTTATTTTGGTTGTCATTAAAGAGCTCAAATGAAGAAGACTTTTAACGCTTCGAGTTCCTAGAATTTGGGGGTGTCACAGGGGCTTTCAATGACTTAAAGTTTAGGTCATGATATTCAACCGGCCATGATCGACTTGGAATTTTCTTCCTTTTTCCCTCTTTTTTATTTCTTTCTGATAAATATTTCATTGAGATTAAATGAAGTGACCATTTTAAGTGACCAAAAAAACGTGAACACCTGGCATATATGCTGAACTATAGGGCTTTTGGACGGTTTCCATCCATATTTTACCAAATGTTTGGAATGAGGTGCCCAAAATAAAAGATTTTTAGCCATTTGCACATTTTGAAAAGGTTAGGGACACTTGTTGCAATTTGTCCAAATAAGTTTATGTTATAGTAAAACAATCTTTATGCAGTTTAATTCCCTGGAATTCATTTTCTTTTCATCTATTTTTCACATTTGCAATCAAATGGATCCTTAGAATAATTATATTGACACCATAATTTTTATGTTTTAACATACTTTAAGCCCCTGTTTGACATAATTTTCATTTGAAGAATAATTTTTTGAATAGTAAATTTTTGGAAAATGTATGATTAAAAAGTATGAAAATTTTTTGAGTTTACATGAATAATATTTTATTGTGAGAATGTGTTGTTGAAAATGAGTATAAAAAAAAGAATTTAGAAAGAATGGTTGTCGAACGGGAGCTAAATGTACTTAAAAGTCCTCAATCTTTGTTAATTGTAAAACTAAATTCTCACCTTTCTTTCTTCAAATTCTTATTTTTAACCTTCATTAATTAACAATTTTTGTCCATTATGATTTATGTCAAAATATTCTATCCACGTGCTTTGAAATGAGAGAGAAGTTTTTTCCCATTTTCTAATTTATCCATTTTAAAAACATGATAGATAAATAAGTTATTTTGTGCCCTCTCAACAAACTTTTTGAACAAAAACCACTATCATAGGTAACAAGTGCTAATTCAAGGAATGTTTATGATAATAATTCATTAAAAAAATTAGGGGACATAATTATTATAATAAAAGAAATTGAGGACCTTGAGACAATTAAAATATGATGAAACAAACAATGACGATTATGTTCACACCTGATCTTTTATATATATAATAAATATTCCATATTAATTATATTAAAGATCATTAACTCTTATATACATTGTCACACTAATATCTTTAATTTTTCCTTCATCAAATTTTATTTTTAACATTTCATTGGTCAGAAAAATTTGTCATTAATCATGATTTTCGTTCTAAAATGTTGTTAACGTGCTTTAAAATGAAGTTCAAATATTTAATCGTAATTTTGCATTATTATTTGTTTGCTTTGTTAAAAATATAATCGGCAAATGAGTCTTTTTATTTTATGATAATTTTTTTTAAGAGAACATATAATTAGGATTAATTTATGTTAAGCCCTTGTTCGGGATCCATTATAATGAGTTTTTGGGGATAATATATTTTGAAATAGTAAATTCTTTTTTTTGAAAAATGTGTAGTTAAAAAATAAATAAAATATTTTGGATACTGTAATATTATTTTATTGGAGTATGCGTGGTTAAAGTGAGGAAAGAGAAAAATGTATTAAATTATAATTGAGACCAAGCAAGGGCTAATTTGAGAATAAAAATACGATGTAAAAATTTGAATATAAATGTTATAATTTCGTAAAGATTATGAATCTTTCATGCTATTAAAATGTAGTGTAGTTATCTAGAATATGCCCATATGATTCTCCCTTTAAAATATAACTCTTTAATTCTCATACTCGTTTTTAATTATATATTCCCATAACAAAATATTTTGCTTGTGAATAAAAAAAATCTCATATTTTTTAACTACACATTTTCTAGAAGGGTTATTAACACATAACGTTCTTACCTTTCACTATTATTGTGAAAAACATTCTTACATTTCATTTTTTTAGTATTTTCATCCTTATTTTTACTTTGAATCGTGCTACATGTACAACATTAATTGACAACATTAGTTGACATCATCATATTCATAATGCCTCAAATTTTATAAATTTTATTGACTTAAAATTTGGGGTATTACCGGTATCATTTCGTGATAATATTCGAAACGAAAATATTTAATTGAAAATTTAAACTCTTAATTTATTTGAACATTTAAAAACTGAATCAAACATAGAGTCACGAAGTTCAGAACATTTAATAGAAGTAGAAAAAAAAAAATCATAACAGAATTTATTATTGAATATTTATCCGAAAATTTTACTTGGCAACCTGCGCACCGCTCAACCACCGTCCACGTTGAACGATCTGATCTGGGATGTTAAATTTGAAGGAACGAGTAATTTAAACTCAGTAGGATACGTGCGTCCAAAACAATATAATAACTTTTTAAATATAAATTTACAACATTCCATACCATCATTTCATTAAAAGCAATCGGAGAGCAATTGAACGCTCTAGCACATTTCTGTGCAACATTTGAGAAAACTCGAAGGAGATCTTACATTTTATTTCATTTCATTTCATTGAAATCCGCAGGTCAATTAGCATTTCATGAAATAAATTACGTTGAAAAAAATCATAATATTGCAAGGACACAACAACTTGCACACAGTATCCTATCTCGTTTGATAATAGAATTGTTGGAAGAAAGTAAGAAATTCACGTTCCCAAAACCTTTTCGTTGTTGTCGTGTCTGTGTGCCAAGAAAATGTCGAAATTATATTCTATAATAAAACATGAGTTGACTAATGATTGCCAAACACAAAACAAAACCTTATGGATTTAGGATTTATTCTGCTTCAACGTGGTGCCCAAACCCAATGCAAAAGGTGTATATATATGGGCTAAGTCCTTAAATCTAATGGCACCTAATTAGATGTAATTGGTGCTAATTAAATAATAAAACTCTTCCTTAAATCTAATGGCATAAAATTAGGTATAAATGGTGCTAATTATAAGACACGTTTTACCTATAATATTAACCCATTTAAATCCTTAAAATCATTTTCTTTCCTATCATACCTAAAATCAAGACAATAAAAAATATTAACTAAAACTAATTGACAACTCCCATCAATTTCCCAAGATCAAGGCAGTGAAAAAGTAAAGAAATAATTGACAACTTTTCTATCACTTTAGCACACTTGTTTGACTCATATATATATATATATGTATGTATATATATTTATTAAAATCCTTATAAAAAAGAAACCAATTAATAACCACCAATACACGTGTCACCGTCACCCCTTATATTAATTCATAAATCAATCTAATTAAATTACGATTTATAACAATATTTTTTGACTACGATAACTTTGGTCTCGTTTATCCGAATTAATTTTTTCTTGAACCTCATATGTATGATTAATTATGAGCTATCTAACAAGCTCAATATTGATATATTTATCATTACTCTATTAATATTTAAATATTTGGCCCAAATAAAATTGAATTTAATATACTTTACTCTAGTCCACCAACTTTCGAAATGTGAAATGTAGTAGATGAAATAAATAATTTTATTCTGTAAATTTTCCAGGTGTTACAATTCATAAGTACTCATTTTCTTCTCTCAGGTCCTATAGATATTATTTTCTACTAATGCTGAGTTTTCAAATAAGATCAAACCAATCAACAAACAATAAAGCAACATAATGCGGCTATCAATTAAGTACGAATAATTCAACAACTCTTCAAAAGTGAAATCCTTTATCTTGGAAGTTGGGCATATCATACTCATAAATCCCGTTTCATTTTCAGGAGAAGAGCGAACCACGCGTCTTCCCCTCCGACAATGAATTATATTAAACTACTTTTCTAGTAATTGCATCATTATTGGTTTCCAAATATTCAAAGACAATCTGTCGTGCCAATTATTTTCAAAATATGTGTTCCCAAGGACTTTTGATGTCGATATATAACTTTCCAAATTAAGTTTGACTCCACAACTTAACTCGTAGTTGTGCTATTGATTGAACTTGACGCTACAACAGACAAAAAATTGCATTGTAGAATTCCTTTAATTTGAAATATCTTAGATTGTAAGATTTCTAGAGAGGGAATCATATTTTCAAATCTTCCACACTGAATGGTTGCTATCAAGAATAATATTATTCCCATTTCCTTGAATTGTCAATTGTCCTATACCAAAAAAGTCCTCCACCAAATTCCCCTAATTTACCAGGTCAATCATCTGACTCATCATTAGGATGTGAAGGTCCCACTTTCAATAGATTAAATTAAAAATTTTAATTTTTTCCATCAATTAAATAATTAAATCAAGTAATCTTTGATTAAATCTAATAAAAACGTTATTTAAAGAGGTATGAAGATTTTCGTACTTGAAAAATGTCGTATTCATTTTAATATGTCATTAAGTTAGATATATATATGAATGATGGGTTCATAAATATCACACAAATAGCTTAACTAATATGTTTACAAATACAAGTCAAGTAATTTACGATGAGATATTGTATCGATCATATATGATTTTCCCAGTTTTTCACATGACTAGGCTTTTTCTTCATGCGTAAAATATTGTACCCCGGCCAAGTAACTATACATGAAGAAAATTAACATTTTTCTAATTATTTGAGGTAATTATTTCTCTTGAACTTATTTTTTATTAATCATGTTCAACTTCTCTCGAAGAACCAACTAAAATAGTCAATTTTAGAAATTTTCTAGATTAACCACTTGTTATTGAGCACAAATATATAAATGCTTTACAAAAAAGAATAGTAGTGGTTCATACGAAATGTATGAATAATAATAATAATAATAATAATAATAATAATAATAAGTAATGGTATATTGAAATTTATGTGAAATTATAAATTATTTATAAATTTGTATCGAAACGAAAGCCAAGTTTAAGTTGTTCCATAGATGGGAGTATTGAGCCTTCACCAAGGCGGCACATCCCAATGTGTTGACCCATTAGGCTGAAATGTAGAGAGCCCAAAAGGCCCACACTTTTACTTTTTGAAAAAGCAAAAAAATAAAAATAAAAATAAATAAATAAATAAAAATAAAATCTTTAGGCCTTGTGACTTTTCTTGCAGTGTCCTATCCATCTCGACTCACCAATAGTATCGATATGCAGGCCATTTGGGACCTTTGCTCAGGTAGGATAAGGCCAGATATTTACACCTTCAATAGGAATTCAAGTGTTACATATCACCAAGGTTGAAAATTCAAGTTTTATAGAAATTCGATGGAAATCTAAATTTTTATTAACTTATTAAAAGAAAATATATTTTAAATTTCGTTTTAATAAATTAAGCCTTTGTTTAGATCCATTAAAATTTAAAAAAAATTTCTTTTTCTTAATTTTAACCACATTCTCCAAATAAAATAATGTTACACACAAATCTAAAACTTTTAATTATTTTTTAACTACACATTCTCCCATCAATTACTATTCTAAAATTTATAAATTCTCCAAAATAGGGGCCAAACAATGACTAAATAAGGCGAATAATGCTAAAAAACAAAGGGCACCATCTAAGTTAGCCAACAAATTAGGACCGAACAAAACTTGGAGCATTATATGAATCCAGACATAATTAATGCAAAAGTGGGAACAAAAGTTGGATCCTTTACTCGTTATGTTTTTGTAGTTACTAATTTGCTAAGTTTAACAATATATGTAACATACTTTTAAATACAGCCGAACATGCTCGATTTGCATTTCAATTCCCATCTAGTAATTTTGTTTTAGAACATTTTCAATCTCAGGTTGAAAGTACTTGCCAACTTTTGGTATCCAAAGTTCGTGACAAGGTGGTTTTTATGCCTCATTCTAATTCGAGTAACTCGCTTTGTCTATAACTCGACTCAACATAGCTAGACTCCTTTTTAACCGTGGATTCTCTATTGAGAACAACTTCTTCTATATGGGATATAAACAAAATAAAAGCTTACGCTTGATGCATACAAATAAAATAGCAACAAACTTGTAAATTGAATGTTTTTTTAAACTTAATATTACATAGTGATCAAGATACAATTTATATACACTATTGGAGTGCTAAGCAAGCAAGAAAGGTGTAGCTCACATGTGCTAACTTTACATGTGAGAATCAATACAATTATAACAAGTCGTGCACATTAGTAGCTCATAGATTCCATGTGCACACTGCCACTGCACGCGCCAGATTCTAGATGTTGTCATAGGTGTATAGCTTGTATATATATTTCAACATCCTCCCTCAAGCCTCCAGGTTTGTGCTTGAGAAATAGAAATTTGGTTTGTGCAAGGGGCTTGGTTAACAAATTCAGCAATTTGGTTTGAGGATGGAACATATTGTATTCTCAACTTCCCTTTAAGAACTTTTTGCCTAACAAAGTGTATGTCTAACTTAATGTGATTTGTTTGTGCATGGTAAACTGGATTTGAAGCTAAAACATTGGCTCTAAGGTTATCACACCATAATGTGGGAGGTGAACCAAGATATAGTTTATTTTCCTTAAGCAATGATTCAATCCAAGTTATCTCAGTAGTTGCTTGCGCTAAGGCTCTATATTCTGATTTAGTGCTAGACCTAGCCACAACTTGCTATTTTTTTAATGACCAGGCCACCAATATATCTCCTAAATAAACACAATAACCTGTTATTGACCTCCTATCATCAGAACATGATGCTTAATCCGCATCAGCAATTCGAGTAATGTCTATTCTATCATTCCTTTAGATCCATAAACCTTGTTCAATTGTCCCTCTCATTTATCTAAAAATCCTTTTTACTGTCTTCCAATGTACATTTGAACGTGTTTGTAGAAACTGACTCATTTTGTTCACCAAAAATGTTATATCAGGTTGTCTATGTGCTAAATATTGCAATCCACCTATTGCACTTATGTATAAAGAAGGATCCGCCATTTTTGCACCTTCGTTTTTGGAAAAACTTTTGCCTACTGACATAGGTGTTGCACAAGGATAAAGATGCTCAAAATTGAACCTTTTTAGTAAGTCTTTTATGTACTTGACCTGAGTGAGATGCATACCTGATTCATGTTTCCTTACCTCGACACCAAAAACTGATGTAACTCACTCATGTCTTTCAGTGCAAATTGTGTGTTTAATTTCTCAATAAGGCATTGCAACATTTTATGATCATTGCCAGTAATCACTATATCATCAACATACACCAAAGCAAAGATAACTTTCCTCTTATTCAAGTAAAAAAATTAGTTGTCTGCTTTAGATTTTGTAAACTTCCACTCTAGAAGAGTCTTCTTTAGTTTTTCATACCATGCTTTAGGTGTTTGCTTGAGTTCAATAAGGGCGTTTTCAAATTTGCACACAAAGTTAGGACTTGCATTATCTAAAAATCCTTCTGGCTGACTCATATAGACTTCATCCTCTAGCTTTCCATTCAAGGAGGCATTGTTTATATCAACTTGTTTGATACTCCAGCTCTTTGAAACTACAAGTGCAAGAATTATTCTTAAAGTGGAGGCTTTTAATAATAAATTGAAGGTTTCATAATGATCAACACTTGAGGTCTGGAAGAATCCTTTTGCAACAAGTCTAGCTTTGTACTTCAGTTTTTTTTCTCTTCAATGTTGCATTTGACTCCAAATACCAATTGTTTCCAATCACCTTTTGACTGACCAATGGTGATACTAGTTTCCAAGTTTTGTTTCTCATCAATGTTCTGTATTTATCCTCCATTGCTTCTCTTCAATCTTTATTTGACAAAGCCTCGGGTACATTGTTTTGTTCAAGTCCGTTTTGTTCCATTTTATACTCTCTGTATTGAGTTTGAGTAGACCTTTAGTTTAAAAATACTAGCTTTACTTCTGGTAGTCATATGGTGCTCTACAAATTTTGTTCCCAATTCTGCCATTCTTTGATTTAGCTTATCATTCATTTCAGTCCGCTCTATTTGATCATTTTCTATTCCTTCCTAATTTTCCTGTAGAGTATGTTCATTAAATATCTCAGAGCTTTCATTCTCATTTACATCTGGTGACACATTTTCAGCCATTTCTAGCTTATCAAAATTGTCAGGTGTTGCTATTGGAGTTATATGAGGATGAGTTGCATCAGTTGAGCATGTTGGGCCATAGTTTAAGGAAGAGTGAAATGGTGTCTAGATATGTAAATTCTTCCTGTTGGACTGAGGCATTTGTAAGCCTTATGTGAGTTATTAAATCTAAGAAACACACATTCTTTAGAGTGAAACTAAACTTGTGTTCTTGTAGTCAACATGCTTATTGTTTAGGATTTAACAGGGTGATTTCATCTTGAGAACAGGTGTTGGTAGTTTATTGATAAGGTAGGTAGTTGTATGAAAGGATTCCCACCAATAATGCAAGGGCATGCTTGCTTGAGTGAGGAGACTTGTTCCTATTTCTGTTATATGTCAATGTTTTCTTTCTACTATACCATTTTGAGCTGAGGTGAGTCTCATATCAATGCCAGATTGTAGAGCTAAGTCAGTGAATGCTTTAAACTCACCTCCTCGATCTAATTGAAGTGCATTTATTTTCCCGTGAAACTTGTTTTCAACTAAGTTTTTGAATTGAGTGAACATGTTTAAGACTTCTGATTTATTTCTCGTAGGATAGATCCAAGTGTGCCTACTGTAGTCATCAATGAAGATGATGTAATATCTAAAACTAGAAGTTGAAACGTCTGTATTGATCAAATCAAGAGGAGCTAACGCATGTGAGGTAGATAGTTTAAATGGTAGAGAATGTGATTTACCAAACTGGCAAGCATCACAGAATTGATTGACTTTATTGACATCATTTTTTTCATTTCAAGATTTGAGTACTTGTAACATCACTCCTTCGTTTGTTTGTCCTTGATAACATGAAAATCAGAGTGAAATTCCATAAATACACCATCATCAGATGTTACACTTGTCAAATTCTTCTTAATTGATGGCACTAATAGCATAATACTAAGAATCAATGATTTGTCATTCGATGTGTTCAAGTGTTTAGTGCTAATATGCTAGACATGAAGTTTGTTCCCATCACCAACACCGAGTGTTTCCTTACCACCATACTCATGTGCCTCAATTAGATTCCCTTTTTCAGCAGTGACATGGTTGCTTGTTCCTGAATCTGCAAACTAGGCTGGATCCGTAATAGTACTTGGTGAAGCTACAAAGGCAGCTAGTCCTGATGAATTATTCTGATAGTGTCGATCAATTTTAATACCCATGTACCTCTCATTATAACGATTGTAGCATCTTTCTGCTCAATGGTTGCTCATTCAACAGATTTGACATGGTCCCTTTCTTCAAGTTTGCCTACCTTATCTACCTCCGCTTCTCTATCCTCTGTTGGTTATATTTCTTCCATTATAGTTAGATCTACCTCCTCTATTTGTGTTTGATTTGTGCACTAAATTTGATGAGGCTTGACTCAAGTTAATTGAGGCTAGGCTATTTTTCACATCACTAAGATGCTCAATTCTACTCCCATATGTCATGGGTACATGCTGCAGTTCATGCCAAGAGATGGATTCTCTACTGTTGATTTGAACTACAATAGGAGTGTATTCTTCATCCAGCCCAGCTAGCACTTAGGTGACAAGATCACTGTGAGGAATGCTTTTTCCAACAATCTTAAGGTTATCTGCTAGCTGCTTAATTGTGTTGAGGTATTGATCAACACGCATTGACCCTTTCCTTGTCCTTTGAAGCTCACCAATAATGAAAGTCACCCTTGATTTGTTTATAACTCCAAAGCTTGCTTTCCTGATCTATATTCTAGAGATTGCAAGAATTTGAAGATCCCATTACTTTCAAGGTAATATCAGGCGTCATTGATGAATAGAACCAACACATCAGTAGTTGATCAGTATACATCCATTTTCCATATTCAACATTTGGAGTCATTTCAATAGTAACACTAGCAGAACCAATAGTTTGTGTTGTTAAAAATTCTGATGGACAAACTTTTGTTTTGTAATGAAGCTTTCAAGATTATGACCCTTCATGATGGGCATATCCATATTCTTCCACAGCAGGAAATTGTTCCTGTCAAGTTCACTGGTGGAATTTGGGTGAGGCTTATCCCAAATGTTAACAAGAGTGAAGAAGATTACGCCAAGATTATGCCCAATAATTT
This sequence comes from Fraxinus cuspidata, assembly GCA_903798385.1. NCBI lineage: Eukaryota > Viridiplantae > Streptophyta > Magnoliopsida > Lamiales > Oleaceae > Fraxinus > Fraxinus cuspidata. Next base: position 10,126 of record CAIGRP010002267.1, read on the forward strand.
TGCGCGCACACACACACACACACACACATATATACGTACATACATACATATATATATACACACACACACACCATACATAAGAACTACCATATTTAGATCATTTTGTAACTATAAATTGTAACATCTTTAATGGAAAACAGATGCAGCCATTCAATCAAAGTATTAACATGGTATCAGAGCCAAAATTTCAGTTACCCGGTTCTTCCCCATCTTAGTAGGTGATCATGATCGCATCTCACGTGCCATTCTTGTTCGGTGAGCCTTCGTGTTTCAATTTCCCATATTTCTGGTGGTGTCCAGTGGTCGATCTCTGTTCGGCGTCTCTTCGAGTTTCACTAGAGTGATAGATAATTAATTTTTGGCCGAAATCTTGTTTCTGTAGTGGCTGCCGGTGACGCACAGTCATCTTCTTCGTTGGCCAATTCCGTGAGTTTAGAGTTATCTGGGAAGGCTTATCCCAAATGTTAACAAGATTGAAGAAGATTACGCCAAGATTATGCCCAATAATTTTGCGCACACACACACACACACACACACATATATACGTACATACATACATATATATATATATACACACACACACACCATACATAAGAACTACCATATTTAGATCATTTTGTAACTATAAATTGTAGCATCTTTAATGGAAAACAGATGCAGCCATTCAATCAAAGTATTAACATGGTATCAGAGCCAAAATTTCAGTTACCCGGTTCTTCCCCATCTTAGTAGGTGATCATGATCGCATCTCACGTGCCATTCTTGTTCGATGAGCCTTCGTGTTTCAATTTCCCATATTTCTGGCGGTGTCCAGTGGTCGATCTCTGTTCGGCGTCTCTTCGAGTTTCACTAGAGTGATCGATAATTAATTTTTGGCCGAAATCTTGTTTCTGTAGTGGCTGCCGGTGACGCACAGTCATCTTCTTCGTTGGCTGGTTCCGTGAGTTTAGAGTTATCTGGGTATGGTGTGGTTGCCGTGACTCTAGTAATTACACTTGTGGTGTAACTGCCGTGATTTTAGTCGGTGGTGGTGTATTTCAGGTGGGTTTTTGGGTNTTCCGTGAGTTTAGAGTTATCTGGGTATGGTGTGGTTGCCGTGACTCTAGTAATTACACTTGTGGTGTAACTGCCGTGATTTTAGTCGGTGGTGGTGTATTTCAGGTGGGTTTTTGGGTTTTGTGGTGCTAAATTTCTGGGCCAATTTGCATTGGGCCTGTTCTTAGTGACTGATTGGGTTTTATTTGGTTGATTAGTTTGGGCCAAATTTTCAGTAAGTGGGCTTTGTGTTGGGTTGAATTTCAGTCGGTTGTTGTGTTTTTTGTTGGGCTATTTGTTAGGGATATAAATTATTTTGTAGGTTGATTAAATTTGGGCAATTATAATTTGTGCTTTTATGTTAAGAAGCCATGTCAATTGAGGCTTTTTGTGTTAAGTTCACAGGAAAGAATAACTCTATATGAGAATTTCAATTCAAGATGTTTTTTAAAAGAAAATGAGCTTTGGGGTCATAATGATGGGTCCTCTAAAGCGCCCGAA
>CAIGRP010002268.1:0-10517 GCA_903798385.1 Fraxinus cuspidata
ATACACCAAACCAGTGCAACCACATATGCCAGGAGACGGACATTTCAAAGCTGCAGAACATGTAGGTATAAGTGGAACTATCCAATTAGATACAACCCAAACATGGTTGCTAATGATTACGGACAGATGAAAAGTCACTTAAGTGATTTTGAAGATGATGACGACGATTTTGTTAATCCACCACCAAAACGACAGAGGACCTCATCTTACTTCAACTCCTCGACTGAACAGCAGACAACACACGAAAATTATTCGACGGAGCAACAGACAAGTGTCGTTCATACCCCAAATGAGCCGCAAGTAACATATGAAAATTATCCGACGAAGTAACAAACAAGTGACATTTATACTATAAAGGAGCCGCAAGAAACACATGCAGATGATGGATTACAATCAGATGTAAGTTGCTTCATATTTACATTTAAAAGTCACAAAGCATTTGTCACATGTTAATAACCATATGTCACATACATAAGTTCATTAAGGGTTTGTTTAATGTTCAATTACAAGTGTTTGATCAGGTTAAGGAGCTGAGTGGCCAATTATCTGAAATCCAATTGAAGAATACAGAACTGACGGTGCAGCTCAATGATGTCAAGTCATAGCTAATATCATTGAAGGTGAAATAAATCAAATCATCCACATGCAAGGTGAGATAAATGTGATATGGTGGACATAAAGTCTAACATGACTTTTATGTCCGATTCTGCGTCTATTTTGATATCAAGTACGATGGATGCCATATTGAAAAAATTTAATGAAAAGAATAACTGAAGAAAGTAAGTAGAATTGTAAACATCAAAATGCTTCATGGTCTGTATTTGAGATTGACAGTAAATTATGGGTTACATTCAGGTCACAAGCAGTGAACAAACAATTGATAGAAAAGGCAAGGGTAAGATGGATCCTGCTGATGTAGTCGCATACCCATACTTTCCTCCTACCCCATCATTTGATTTCGGGATTTCAACAACTCCAATCACTTCTAGTGCAGTCAATCTCACTAACATGTTCAAATCTAAAGAAATATAGTAGCATGTTGATGTTGTTATAGCTGATGTGATGAAGCATATTGCAATTAATGATAAAGATGATGTGATGACGAAGACCAAAAATCATGAAGTTGCGGTATTACAAATCAATTTTCATACCTATTTTTCATTGATCACTAACATTTTACAGGTGATATGTCTAATTTAATTGTCACATGTCACAAATTCGTTTTCACATGTCACATATTTGTTTACACATGTAACAGGTCATAAGGTCACATTTTTATGAGAATATGTCACATGTTACACTGTACAAGTCACATGTCATATATCTGCGTGCACATATCACAATTTGTGTGCAAATGTACAATTGTGTTATATTATCCATATGACACCTATGATGCTGTGTCCTTATACATGGACCACCCCCCTTCTGCACCATCATCTGGACTGTCGGTTAAGAGGGATCCTAGGCCCATAAGGGTACTACAGTCCCCATACGTCACAGGTGCAGGAAAAAAAAGTAAGCATTGAGATGTTATTATTGTTTTTCACAACCATGATAAGCCAGGGGATGAAGTTGATGTTGTTACACATAATAACTGGTCCAATAGAGGTTACAAACTAAGAAATAAGTATGTATGGGTCCAATTTTTGTGTCATGTGATTTGAACTAATGTACAACTACATTCATACTAATTTTTTCTTCTTCATTTTTGTGTTTAGAAAGAAATTTAATGATGCAGATGATGTCATTCGTCCTCCTTTAGTCATTGGTTCGTTCCTTGTAGGATCCAAAACATGGCGACACGAACTAGTATGTTTAGAATCGTCTTTGAGCAGCACGGTATGTTTCATTTATGAAATGGCATGTTGCACAGGTCATATGTCACAGTATGCACGAGTTACAGATATGAGAATTGTATGAGCAAGTCACAGGTCACACAGTTGTATGCTAAGATCACAAGTCACAAAATTTGCATAGTTCACAGGTCATAGGTCAGAGCCTTATATGTACATGTCACAAATTTATGTGCACAAGTCACAAGTCACGTTTATGTGCACAAGTTACAGGTTACTGATTTAAATGCATAGGCCATAGGCCATAGATCATATATTCTTTTGTTTAGGTCACATATTAGTGTGCACGTATCATAGTATCACAACTCATTCTACTTAGGTCAAATTTGAAGGCCAATGAACTTTATTTATTATTTGGCAGCACATGAACATGTGCTTCTATTATCTACGACAATTTAAAACAAAAAGTCAGTTTGTCAAATTGAGTGCTACCACGATCGATTCTTTCTTCCAGGTGAAGATAAAAAAACGTGTTTCCCCAATTCATGAAAGACCTGAATTTGATAATGACAGATTTAAATATTGTTGAAGTTACCACAGGTGGTCAGATAGAATTTAATAGTCATTGGGCAGAAGTTGACTTTGTGCTGTTGCCAATTCTACCACGAATTGTACCCATTGGATGCTTGGTTGTCTGGACGTAAGAGAGCATAAATTTTATGGATTTCATTCCAGCTACAATACGTATCGAGATAAAATGGTGAATACGAGGATTAAACCACTTGCAAGAATTATTCCAAATTTGATAACTGGTTTGGGCATCTAGAAACGAGCATCTGATGACACTAATGATCCAATGAAGATGACGGTATTGGTTGCTGATAACATTCTGTATCAACAGAATAGGTACAATTGTGATTTATTTTTTATTTTACATGCATACTGTTACGCTTATATTCCGATTTCTGATATACTACTATTTGAATTATTTTCAACCACAATTGCGGCATCTTTGTGATTAAGTATGTAGAGTACATGCTTCATAACAATATGAAGTCCATGCCGATGACGTTTGAATTTAAACATAAAGAGATCAAGAAGCCCACAAAGTTGGTGAAGCCAAAGGGAGAGAGCATTGAAATAGAGTAGTACAATGTTAGTTTAGTGGCAAGTAGATGTTAAATAGTTTTGAATGTCAAAAAGATGATACATGAATATTTTGAATCATTTGTTGTCAATGTAACAAACGTGTATTTCACATTTATCAAATTCCGATTTAAATGTCACAATCCATGATTCACAGATGTCACAGCAACAAATATTTTGTAATGACAACAATAGGTGACAATTATCTTATTTCGTGATATATGTCTGCCTGTGAGAAACAAATGTATAATATTCATATTTGGTCACAAATATGAATATTTTCAGGCATATGAATATTTTCAGGCCACAATGTATGAAATTATAGGTTACTGATAACATGAACACAGAGATGCACATGTCACAAGTTTATCTCAAAAAATCCGAGTCACAATGTTTGGTGACATTAAACATGTCACAAATGTTTTACACTTAACAATGTTTGGTCACATTAAACAGGTCACAAATGATTGGTCACATTAAAACAAGTCATAAATGTTTTACAGTTAACAATATTTGGTCACATAAGAAAGGCAAATGGTTAAAGTAGGTCACACATAAGTTGGAAAATTTATTTCAAAGTAATAATCATTTCTCAAAGTCACAATTTTCGATTGCAGATATGTTAGAATAGGAAAAGTAATTCATGAAATAATGAAAAGTACATCAAGAATATTGGTAACAATAAACTTCATGTTGGTATGTTTTGGCTTAACGGAATCAAGTTGGTGCCGTCCTACGATTGTGACCACTAACTTGGCAATGTCCACATTTCATAGTTTGTTTCCACTCACATGACGATCTTTTCCTCTTCTCCGCTAGTCTTCCCGAACTCCTCTTTTGGTTGGGTGGTAAAATGACTATACTTTCTAATTCTCGAGTCACAGACCATTCATTTGGATTTCCAACTGGGTAAACAGAATCTTGGTATGCATTCATGTATGCCTCTCGTGTGTAGAAGTACGAACAATAATCATATGGATCTCCCTTCGTAGTTGCTATCACTACCAAAGTGTATGGACACGGTATCTGATCAACTTGAAGCATCCTACATGTGCATGTACTCTGCTTTATGTCGACAATAAATATTGAGCCCTCGTTACCAACTGAAAATATTGTCTGGTTGGCAAGAGAAACTTGCATAGATACAAAACCAACATGTCAGGTCACAGATTAAAGTTCGGGTTCATTATTAGGTCACATATATTGCATTTCATGTAACAAATGTAATAGTTACCCTCATGTTCTTCAAATTTATGCTCATTTCTCTAATTAATTCTTGTACTTAGTAGACAACTTCGTGAAAGTACTAATTGTAATGTCCCTATTCTTACAGAACCAAGATTGTACAGCTTGTCACAATGACTCCAACAAAGCCACAATAGGATAGTTCTTTGTTGCTTTTGTGACCCCATTCATCGATTCCTATATTAGATGTCATTGTTGAGTATTTGTTCGTCTACATGTGGAATTGTGACCACCTTTTTTGTCCCACTTCATTCTACATAATATAAAACTTTATTAAGAAGTGAGATCTACAACAACCGTAATATTATTTAGTGAATGAAAGTAATATATTACCATGTAATCTCTAATCTTCTCATTGATATTGCCTAACTGTTGGATATTGTACTCGTACTCCGACAATGTATATGCACGCATAGCTCCATTGAATGCTTGAATTATGTTGTGTCCTAATTTTTCGTAATAAGATTTCAAGTTTTGTAAAAGATGGTATGTGCAAATCCCATGACAGGTCCCTCGATAAACACGTTCAATTGCATTCTTGATACTGTTGTGATGAAGCATACTTCAAATTTTCGAAAAAATAAGTCTAGGATTTATCATTTTCATTAAGTATGTGCCATCAACAACAATGACTGGTCTACAATGTATCCACCCTCTAATTGATGCACCAGGTGCCATGAAGCAGTACTTAAATCTATTGTAACTATCAACTTCAACTCCTATTACTGTTCCAGGATTTGTCCATTCGAGTATGTAAAAGTAGCTCGGTAGCTGTCGGAATGACTCTTTAGGATCACTCCTGATCATTTTCAAAGTCTTCTCACGGGATCTCCAAGCTTTAACATAGTTCAAAGAAACTCCGTATGTATATAACATGTCATTACATATATCGTTGGGAGTGTATGTAGTACACTACGATGTATACTTATACTTGATGAATGAGAACACTATGGACGTTGACATTTGCCTGTGAGATCCTAGTACTATGTTTGAAGAACATGTGTGACCATCACTAATCTTTCTAATCTTAAAGAGATCTATTTTCCCCAACCTTGAAGATCTGTATATCCAACTACACTTATAATATGAACAATTGATAAGATACTCTCCCTTATCTGATCGAACAACCAGAAATTCAAACATGTTTTGTATGACATAAAAACACATGCTCAATTTCAAATTTCCTTATTACGAAACATCTTGCCATCTTCTACATTTCTAGCATTACAGATACAATCGTGACCACATGTTCATTACTGTGACCTAATGGTTCTACTATTGCCTCACATATATCAGATGCTATTTCCTGTAACGAAAATAACTCTCTTATAGATTTTACATAATCTGCAACTGTCTTGACCGTTGAAAAATGGATACACTGTTGTCCAATTTTTGAATCTGTGACCTCAATATATATGGGATATTTGGAAGGATCGCGATCCATAAATTTTAGAGTCATGTACGACAGAACATTGCTGCCAGTATTTATTCTGACTAGAGGCAAGTCAATTTTCAATTTGTAGTTCATTGTGTCCGCCACCTTAGTAGGATCCAAATTGAATTATGTCATTACCGTGTCCATAAGCTTCACATAACATCAATTACGATCGAGCAACACCAATGATGAATATTCTACATACATCAAGCAAACATCCACATAACCCATTTATGTTTGAATGTACAAGAACATTGTTAGTAATTTATAAAATGGCTGGCATAAGTATTCCGTCATATGTGATTGTAACCTAGCTCACATTAGTATAATAAATTGCCCAACATGTATAACTACTATCCAAAAAAATGGTCACAAAGATACATTTCAGTCACAGCTATAAATGTCAGTGTATATACGAAATCATGGTCACATAAACACATTATGATCAAAGATTCAAATCATGGTCACATTGATAAATTAGAGTCACATATATGTTATGTATTGTTTTGAATCAATCCATAATTATTTCATAAAATAATGCAATACAAACATAAAAGTGTAACAGGGACACGTAAAATTAGATACCGAATATATTACAGAGTGCAGAGATCCTTTAGCGAATATTATCTGATTATTAAGTTCAATTGTTTGAATTCGGATTAGTTGTATCCTCCTTCTACAAATAATTTCCAATTGCAGGGAAGAATGGCGCAGTTCTGATCCTCTAAATTTGGATTAGTTGTGACCACCTTCTACAAATAATTTCTAATTGCAAGAAAGAATGACGTCGTTCTGATACTCTGAATTCGGTTTAGCTGTGACCTCCTTATACAAATAATTTTCAATTGCATGGAAGAATGGCGTTGTTATGATATTTTTTGGTTATTTTCAGAGGGGACGACGAGCTATTTTTTTAAGCAATCTGTTTTGAAAATGGTAACTGAATGCTTGATTTCAGGAAGTATATTTAATCATACCTAATTTATCTATATTCTATATACAATGTATAATGTATAATATTTATTCATTTACAACCTGATTTTTGAAATCACAAACTATATCTCGTAGATTTGAAATCATGTATACTAAAACCTGGGTTACGTAATGTTCCCATTATTATATTCGGATCTTGATAGGGTTATTAGACCGAGACCCTAAATTTATCTCTCATTAATTTCATTGGATTCGGATAGGATTCAGATCAAAATCCAATTAATTGACAACCCTACTTACAAACAATGTCATCCATTGGGAGCATGTATAGTAATATGCTGAATTAGATAAAATTGGATAAAATAATAGCGTAACATTTTATGTATCTCTTTCATAATCATTAATCATATACCCCACATTGTTGAGCATAGTATCTTGTTGAATGTATGGTAATTTTTTTACGTCCATAATTCTACGTAATTGTATATGAAACAGAGATGTATTTGCACAAGGAGCAAACTTATGAAAAATAAAAAAAGAATGGCTTTGCAATGTATTGAATTGTCAAAAGATTAATGTAAGCAATTAAAAGACTTGACTTGCATGGGCTAATTTGATTAATTTAATTAGTGATTGTGATAATAATCCACCAACAAAATATGATTTAGCCCATTGTTTGGTAGAAATATTTCAAAATCAACAATTAGTTTTAACACATATTTTATGGAATTCAAAATTTTTGAACTACATATTTCCTTAATTTTTATTAAAATTTATATAAAATTTGATTTTAATTTCACCAAACATTGGAAAGTGATCGGGGAAGTCGAGGATCTTGCCTTTGTAACTGATCAGGGTCAGTCTCTAATAAATGCTATCACTGAAGTTTTCCCTGAGGCACATCATGGGTACTGCATGTACCATATACAAAGTAATTTGAAGACTAGATATCGGGGCCAAGGCATCGTTGTGTTGTTCAAGAGAGCATCCTAATCTTACAGTGTCGAGGAATGTAATAAGTTTATGGTCAAGATAGGAAGTAAGTCATTCCCGGCATGAGATTATCTTACAAAAGTGGGGATAGAACATTGGGCGCGCGGTCACATTTTTCAGGACGTCGGTACAACTTGATGATGACGAACAACGTGGAGTCTTTGAATGCATTGTTCAAGAAGAATCGAGAGTTCCCAATTCTCGCAATGATGGAGAACATCCGTACCAAGTTGCAGTAGTGGTTTCACGACCGACGTGCAGAATCACAGAATTGCACGAGCGTGCTAGCCCCGACTCAAGAGGATAAACTATTCAAGGCTGCAGAGGTTGCGAGAAAGTTGATTGTGGAATCACTGGACGAGTCACACTTCTCCGTATAATGTACACGTCATGTGGCATACATGGTGGACCTGACAGAAAACACAAGCATTTGTACTCGATTTTAGCTGGAAAGTTTTCCATGCAAGCATGCAGTCGCAGTAGCTATGAATAGAGACTTTGCAGCGAGTTACTTGCTGATTATTGGAGAGCAGCGTATGCTGAGACTATTTTTCCCTACCGAACGAATCCGATTGGGAAAGGTCTAACCATATTCTCCCACTTAAGAGTTTGTTGCCACCGGTAGTTGAACCGCGTGGCCTTGGACGTTCACGTACTTCTAGAATACCCTCTACTGGAGAGTTTCCTTGATCGCGTAGGTGCGACGATGTAGAGCAATCGGCTATACTCTCTAAACTTGTAGGAGTTAGATTCTCCTGAATGACAATTAGTCAAGTGAATATGTACATTCATTTTAGAATTCTTTATAATTAATTCGTACGTGAATATTCACAAATTTTACACATATTTTTTTTTTTTGCAATTTTTACAATTATTTCATACGTAAATAAACAAATAAGTATACAATGTTTACACTCTATTACAATGATTACAAATTATTACACTGTTTACATTTATTTCGTAAATAAAGAATCAATTGAATACATTTAATCGAATACAAATAAGTATAAAATGTTTACATCGATTGTACAATATTCACAACTATTTACATATCACAATTGAATTCGTACAAGTCACATGCTAATTTATTCCTCCAAATTTGAATTCTTGATTGGGATCCTGGCCTTGGTAGAACTTGTCTTTGACTTTTTTATCCAGTGTCGTTAAAGATTTGCAAAACGACTACTCTGGATTGTCTTCGAGAAATGTGGGGCTGACCAGGGTGGACGATTTTAAAGCAGACTCCCCATTCATTAGATAGAGAAGATCACCAAGATTTCATGATTTGCTGCCGAACTTATTCCAATTCCAAGAGCTCGGATTGAACCTATACAAAAGAAGTAGTTGAATAAAATGTGAAAGAGCCATGCCTTTACAATACAAGAAGGTTTTTATTCTGAGAGCCATCAACTTTGTGTCCTATACTCAAAAATTCTATGTACTTTATTGCATACATGCCACAGTCGCCCCTGTAATTCAAATCATAATNTGTCCTATACTCAAAAATTCTATGTACTTTATTGCATACATGCCACAGTCGCCCCTGTAATTCAAATCATAATATGTTAGATAGAAATCATGCAACTAAAAAAACTAAATTTTCTAGTTAAAATAAATTATAAATACTTACGATACATATTGTCTCGCCATCGTCGTGTCCCGCATGATGGCTAGTCTATCTTGAACAGTCACGTCCGTTTGTCTAGCCATCATGGGAACCATCACAGCCACAGGCTCTAGGAATTGCTCGAGCTAGTCTTGTGTCAGACACGAATGATCGGAGTCGTACACATAGATAGTTGAGTAAACAAATACGATCATTACATTGAAACAGTGCCAATTCGTGATCATTGGAATGTACATATGTGTACAACCCTCCCATGACTTCTCTCCGACACTCGACCACATATAATCGGGCACCGTGTATGCGTTACCCAAAACTTGGAGCGACTCATGCTCAATGGTAATAGCACATACATACTCGATGCTCAGTATGACTCGACCAGGAATGTCAAATGATTTTGGACATCGTTGAGCACGATCGCGCAACAAGTCTCTGGCCATGTCAATGTGCTACATTGGGAAAAACCAATAAAAATATGAATGAGTTATTTTACTTCATAAACAAAAAGAGTATACAAAATAAATAACAATAAGACTAATTAACTTACATCATCAGTGAGCCAGTATCCCGGCCGATGACGTTGTAGAACCACTTGTACGCATCCGGGATCATCCTTGAAGATATCGTGCAGCTGGCTCTGAAAACAATACATAAATAATGTTAAACGACACATAGAAGAGTAAGCATAGTGTACGTTAATAAAATAATACAATACATACTCGGGTTTCATTGATCTCCATGCCGGCTCAAACACTTTTCATTTCGTGGGGTCCACCTCACGGAAGAGATTGGGGTATGTCCGTCAAAGAACATCCTCCTTTTCGTGTCGATAGTGAAGGGAGAAACAACGTTCTGTGATGACAACCTGGCCCTCTTGCCGACCACCTGCTCAGCCACGTCGGGCGTACTCTCGTCCTCCGCCCCGGGACCGTCGTCTCTTCAGGGCTTCCTACCTTTACCGCCATCTCCTCGAGGCTCCCCACCTAGACCGCCATCGCGGTCACCCCCTAGGTCCTCTCCTACAAGCTGGGAACCTCGACCCCCTCGTGGCTCCCCAACTCCTTTGCCACCTCTATCGGGGCCACGCCTCCGTCGTGTCCTCTCCAGCCATCCCTCCCATCCCCGTCGGGGCCATCGCCTCCGTCCTATCCTCCTCGAACCCCTCCCACTCTACAGATAACAAAAATGATTCCAAATCTACATCATCCGCTCAGAACTGTCCGTAACCCTTTTCCTCATCACCATCTCAGTCACCCCATTCCCTGCCTGCTATATCCCCTCAGAGGACTGTGACCTCATCCTGAAGGTCTATCAAGTGGCGACGTAGAACTCCAACATCATTGGATAA
>CAIGRP010002277.1:0-23231 GCA_903798385.1 Fraxinus cuspidata
AATATAATTCAAGATTATATAAATGATTATTGTCCCAATGCACTTAATCCAATTAATGAAGATATTGAATATTTTATTCAATTAAACTTTGTTGTCAGAAAGAAAATGTCGCCCTTGTTGATGGATACTGACATGAGAGTGATATTCATGTGGAACCCACGTGAATAAAAAAAATCCCTCCCCCTTCCCATTGCGAGGGGTCTATCACGGAGAGTTAGATGGAGAATATCAAAACCTTCCTCATAACACAGCATAATTGTTTTTTTTTTATTTCACCACTAAATATAATTAGCTTGGTAGATGATAGCATTGAAAAGGAAACATTTGCTTAGAGCATTTCAGTGCAATTGTGAATTGATAAAAAAAAATAAAAAAATTACATAAATAAAAGTAACCAAAAAAAAAAAAAAAAATCTCTTGAATACAAGTTGAGAGGGACTTTGTCGAGAGAATAATCAAAAGAAAAAGTATAAACTATATGGAGCTCCGACTATATTCAGAATCTCAAACTTAGCAAAATTTATTTTTAATGCAAGTTTCGATGTATTTTTTTATTATTTGAAGAAAATAAAAGCCGTCGAATATATTATTCGGTTGTAGATTTTGGAAACTATTTTAAACTTGAGAGTCTATTAATTATACCATAATATCACGTAAATTTAAAGTTTTAACTCGCATGCCACCTAAATAGTAATCTATAAAATGCATTAATTATGCTCTTAATTGGATATCAAATTATTAAAAGATTATTTGCATATTTAGTAAACGACGGATTGATTATCCCACATAAAAATTGAAGCTGTTAAATGGGGGTAACAATATTCATTTATATTTTATCTTCAACGCTCTCCTCACGTGTAGACCAAATTTATTTTTCAATCAAAATTTAACAATGTGCACATTTTTGAATAAATCAATGGTGATGCAACTCGAATTTAAATATATATTTTTTACTATGATCTTCTCTAAAATCTCAAAGTGATACAATATCTTCGTTAATCACATAAAGTTTACGCTATTTATTATATAATAAAATATATGACACCTAGCAAACTATCATGTATTTCTATCTTTAGTATTTTCTTGATTTTTTTTTTTTTTTTTTGAATATTTAATGTAACTATTGTGATTACTGGCAGCCTGGTACGTTTATTTTTATTTATTTATTTATTTATAAATAAAATTTAAAAAGCAGGTGTAACCAAAAGAAAGGCAAAAGAAGCCAGCTAGCTGCTCTGTCGCTTGGGCTCGATGCAATAATGCATAACATCGTGTCATTAATTACGTCACTCACCCGACAGGCTGTGGCTATTTCGACAATCTACACTCTCCACGTGGTAGCATTTCAGGCGTCCAAATGTATTGGCTGAATAAATTTCTTGCCAATATATCACCACACGTTTCAGCTCCACTCTCCTTCCTTCTTACCTTTCTAAATTCGCTAAATTTGCCTTTTCTTTTTCTTCCAGTAATCGCTCGAACAAATTTTCAGAACTGCACACAAATTTGAGAAAGAAAAGAGACATAATTAGGTTTATAGGTGAAATTGTGGAGAAATGAGGAGCACAATGGGTGATTATGATGAGACGGAGCTGCGGCTGGGTTTGCCCGGAGCCGGAGGAGGTGGAAATGAAGGAGAAACATCCAGGAATAGTAGCGGGAAGAGAGGATTCTCGGAAACTGTTGATTTGAAATTGAATCTGAACAGTTCTGATGGAAATCGAGTTGAGGATATGAAACAGAAGAATTTAATTCCGGCATCCACTGATTCTGCTAAACCACCTAACAAGTTAGTAACCATTGATCTTTTTCTTTAGATTTTTGTTCAGAATAATGTCATTCATGTAGAGGAAGATCCAGAATTTACGGCTTTGAGAATGCTTAAAAGTTACTTTGCGGGAAATTAAGTTAAGCCTTATTTGTTATTGAAAAAGTAACATCTGAAATCATGATAAGATAATTAGAATAATATTGTTTAAGCAATTTCCAGGATCCTTTGTTGAGTTTATGCATACATGATTTTAGATGGATTTTTTTTAGCTAATTATGCCATTTTTGTTTGGAATACCCCGTTGATACAATAACTAACGAACTGCTGAAACGGAAAAAAAAATCGTTTAGCCAATGCTATCGTAGATTTGAATTCTTGTTACACTTGAAAGAAGCATCATTTACTACTTTGTTGTTTTGAATTAATTGAATTTTTTTTCCTTATTAGATGAAACCCTCCAATTTTCTGGTTTTTTTTTTTTTTTTACAGAGGGTTATCGTACTATTTGTATTTATTCTCAAGTGATAAGAAATCATGTTCACTTTTAAAACCTGACCTCCTGTTCATGTGCAAGTGAGCTTGATAATATCGTGGATAACCCAATAAAAGAACAAAAAATATGGAATCTTACCTTTTTTAATAATTTTTAGTGGAGGAGACATGCACCTTGAATAATTGTGTACTCGATAAAGCAAACATGATTAGATTTGGATAAGACACCACGAAGAGCTGAGATTGGATAGATTTAGACTTGGATCTATTTCTTAGTTCTGTTTAGTTGCGTCTAAAAGTATTGAATCTCAAATAAATAAAAGGTAATTTCGAAGCGCGTGTGAAGTATAAAATTTACACACCATGAACTTGAATTGAGGGCGTAAAAATTATAGGCCAAGAAGAAGCACAGTTAAGTCCCGTTTATCTAATCTGTATCAAGTGGAGAGAAAAAATAAACTTCTGTACTCAAACTATAACAAATTGAACTGGTATTTTTAGTTTCTTTTTACACTATTTCGGAAATTCGGTTCACCCCTCAAAAATGCTTGAATCGTGTCGCTTGATTAGATAAAATAATAAATTAAGTTTCATTCCCAGTAAATTTAGAGTCGTCCTTTTCTTTATTAAGCTCAATCTATAGTAAATCAGATCTATCGAAAACTTATATTATCTTGAAGTAAGATAAATCATAGTATATTTACAAAAGACGTTTGAAATTTCAGGGCCCAAGTTGTGGGGTGGCCGCCAGTTAGATCATTCAGAAAGAACATTCTTTCCGTCCAAAAGAACACCGCTGCCAGCGATGATAACAAATCAGGTGGCAGCAGCATGGCATTTGTGAAAGTCAGCGTGGATGGCGCACCATACCTCCGTAAAGTGGACTTAAAAATGTACCAGAGCTACAAACAACTATATGATGCCCTAAGCAAAATGTTCAGCTCATTCACCATTGGTAATTATATAAATATAAACACAAGGAAATAATGATAATTCTTTCAACATTTACACAAAATATATGATCAAAATTGTAATCTCTGCACTTGATATTAGGTAATTGTGGTTCTCAAGGACTTAAAGACTTTATGAATGAGAGCAAATTGATTGATCTTTTGAATGGTTCTGATTGTGTACCTACTTATGAAGACAAAGATGGAGATTGGATGCTCGTCGGTGATGTTCCATGGGAGTAAGTTGTTCCTACATTTTCAAGTTTCTTTTGTTTGCTTCTTATTTTTTTGCACAGTAATTATCAAAATTTACCTCTGTGAATTACAAACAGTTAATGCATCTTCCTTTTCTAACCAGGATGTTTGTTGATTCATGCAAACGCATACGTATAATGAAGAGTTCAGAAGCCATTGGACTAGGTATTGCCCTATAACTATTGAATGTAGATAATTGATTGGATGAAATTGAACAGAAGTAGACAAGATTGATGAAGCTGTTTAGCCCTAGTCTACTCGAGTGTACTTAACATGCCCTTTAAAGCTTGGCAACTCGCCATGTGCATGCCTGATAAAAATTTTATAATTCCATTAATCGTTGTAAAACAAATTATACACAATCAATCCGACTTTATTTACTGGAAAGCTAAACCAGAGAATTATACTCCTTTGAACTCCAATGCAGCACCAAGAACACTTGAAAGGTGCAAGAACAGATGCTGAAACCATTTCCTGGAAATCCTTCACCATAGGACCTAGCATGGATGATCAGATGATGGCTGGATCGAGCAGGACCAAGCCTCGTGATCGATTATGTCTGTATTTCTGTTGGATCCAGTATATGTGTCTATATAAATATGTATATACTGTTTCTTTAGGGGAAAAAAATGCATAGTTGAATCCAACTCGATCATCTTTAGGTTGTTCATGACCGCCTTGCTGGAGTAGTTTTTGTAAACATTCAGTTGTATTTTATTGTCCACAAATTCGGTTACCCTTCTTATTTTTGTATGCAGATTCTCTGCGTGTATCACTTCTCTTATAATTAATGAATGAACTGTTGGTTATTATGCTGACATTTCATAGGTGCATCGAACCATTTTCACATAGAAGTGTGTGTATATAGTCCATTTTTACGATGGTTGGTTTATGGGAAAATCGCACAGATAGTCCCCACTTCACGTGGCCATAGCTAGTTGGTCTCCAACCTGAGTAAGGAGCAAATTCATTCCCAGTTTACTGAAATAGGTGCCTCAATAATTCAGATGTAATCGTCAGTAGCAATTGGAATGAATCAGAAAGTTTTGCAATTATAGCATATCGCCTCACTATTAGAACTTGCACTTTATGCCAGGGGTACGGAGATGCCTTAGTCGTTTTCACTATTTGGAAAATCGAAAACGAAAAACGATTTTGAAAATAGTAAAGAGAACATGCCCTTAGTGTCTTGGTTTGCGCAGAAGGACCATTATATTATCAACGATTCAACATTAAGGAACAAACCTACGAAATATTTTATCTACAAGAAAAACTAAAACGGGTATTTGCTTTATTTTACAGCCATGGGGTGTAAATTGCATATTTTTGAAGTATGAGGAGCAATTTGAAATTTTTATAAAATACATTTTCAATTTCAGTCCATCAACCTACCACTGTTGTAGGGCTTAAGAATTTCTCTCCGCCTCCTCGCGCAGCCTCCGACCAACCACAACCATTGTACAACAATGCCCATAAACTCATACTCTACTTACGGCGCCACATCGACTCGTACCCCCGCCACAAAACCTCCTCTCCCACCAGCTTCACCTTCCTTGATCTCTCGCGCCCGGTCCTATTACGCTATACGCCGCCCATGGCGCGTGTTTTTCGACATCTCCGCCTTTTCACTCCCCTTCAGCTACGCCAAGGCGATGTCCCGCATCCGCCACAACCTCAACCATTTCCGCTTCAATTACGCACTTATCGTCCTCTTCATCCTCTTCTGCAGTCTAATCTACCACCCCATTTCAATGATTGTCTTTTTAATCGCCTTCGCTGCTTGGTTTATCCTCTACTTCTTTCGTGACCACCCACTTGTTGTTCTCAATAAGTTTGTGGATGATCGGATAGTTTTGGTGGGTTTGAGCCTAATTACTGTAATTGCACTAGTTTATACTCATGTAGAGTTGAATGTGCTTGTGGCATTAATCATTGGGTTTGTTGTGATAAGCCTTCACGCTGTTTCTAGGGGCATTGAAGACTTGTTCTTGGATGAAAGTGAGGCAGCCGAAGATGGATTGCTCTCAGTTGTTGGTGGGGAGCAACCGTATCGCCCAAATTAGAGATTTTGGAACTGATTCCTTGGGGAAATAACTGCTGCTTTTAGTTTTGGATCTACTGTGAATTGAGTTCAAGATTCAATATTCATTTACTCCCCCTTTGATTTACATGTATTCTGGGGATTGAAATTTAACGATTTCTTTTCATATTTTGAAGATATTTGGTTGCTTATGATTGGATTATGGGAGCTGAGATCCCCATTTTAGAAGATTTATGCCTCTCTAATTCTGAAGTGTTGTTGCTGAGAATGGGAGCAGCAAAATTTCACTACTATTCTCTTCCTAATTCTTCATCAATCTTTCGATGATTTTATGTTGTTTGCTTTTGTCAATTGGTATTCTTACAGCTTCATTTTGTAGTTTGATCCTTGTTAAGCATATATCAAAATGTTACCATTGAATTTCTTGATTTGACAGTGTCGAGTAGCTCTATTGATTTTTTCGATCTAATCCAAACGTAGCCTGAATGCGTCCTCAGTGAACAATTCTCGATCCATCTATTCCGTGTTCAAGGTGTTTGAGGAGGTATTCATTGGGTGTTCACAGATTTCACAATCAAGAAGTGGTAAAATTGGTAGGTGTGTAAAACGCTGAATTTGGTGAACCAGACATTTTTCTTGAATAAAATATCAAATTACTGTCAAGACCAAGCACTCACAACACCAGCTAAATAGGTTCATTTCGAGGACAAAAAATCGCACAACCATTCTTCAGTTTATACACTACCGGATTTATTCTAAGATTTTGGTGGCTGCTCTGTACCGTGAAACTTTCTTCCAGCGTCAACAGCTTCCCTGAAAGCAGTTACGAGCTCTTTATTTTCAGGATCAAGTGTCACCCCCTCGTAGAAAGCATTGGCTGCCTCTTCAAATTTCTGCAATGGAATATGAAAAGTGAAAAATTTTTTATATTAAAAGTTGGTTGCCAATGCAGAAAAGAAGCTTACCTGCATTAAACGATGAGCTGCACCCTCTCGATAGCAAGCCTTTGGCCAATCTGGTCTAAGACCCCTGCAGGCCTTAGCATCAGCTAAAGCATGATCAGCTTGGCCCAGACGAAGCCAGCAAAGACTTCTATTTGAATACAGTGTAGCATCAGTTGGGTCGAAATCAACTGCCTGCAAATCCATAAATCGAAATTTAACACGTAGATAAATAACGCAATAGTATTCACACTAGGTAATATCTTCACCGTGACTAGGTGACGTACAATGCGCATTGTGATTGATGGTGAAAGCCCATATCTGTCTCATTTTGAAACAACCAGGTATAACTTATAAATTCAGTTTCTTCACTAACTGAAACAAATTTAGAATCACTTTCCTTTTTTGTGGGGGTATACGAAGACCAATTAATAAAAAGTAAAGTCGTGCAATTATTTTTTCACGAGACAAAATACAAAGACGTAAAAGACGAGTAAATGAATACTCAGATGAGAGAGGGAGTGAGAAGATAACATAAATATGTAAATTTCTAGACTACGAAAAACAGTTTTCAGTACCAAGACATAAAAATCTAATTTTAGATTCTAATGGAGGTTAGCTTATAATTTCTAAGCACTTGAAAAAAAAAATAGAGAAATATACATAAAGCTAGTAAAGTAAACAAAACCCGAACCTGTGTATAAGCATCAACTGCAGTCATATAGTCCTTCCTCTTAAAAGCCTCGTCACCCCTTGCCTTTGCTTCAGCAGCTTTCTTCTTGGCCTCTGGTGTTACCTGAAAAGAATCATTAGTGAATAAGTCAAAAAAATTTAAAACTGGACTCAGAATCTGTCTTCAAACCAGTGTCAGCAACAGAAAAGCAATTAGGTACTTAACGGGAGAAAATTGGACGACTTGTAGTTAAATTGCTCAAAGGCTCCTGGGGCAGAGCTTGTGGACAAGAACAAGTCACAGCACATTCTATTCAAATTGTGGACACCTAGAACCTGTTAGGAACTTCTAGGGGACACGTTGAACACATTTCAATGATGCATGAGGACAGGACATGCTAGGGTAGGGACACATTTGAGAACAGTTGAGATCAAGGCATTAATAGGAAAAGATAGAGGCTTAGTTATTATTTGACAAGCTTTTGGTTCAAGGAAGAGAAGTAAAAAAGGAAAAAAAAAAAAATTAAGAAATGTAAAAGGCGAATTGTAAAGAGAGTGATTACTCACGGTTTAATATATATTTGGTGACCACTAACATTGTTTGGATACACATAATATGTGCATTGAAATCGATCTACTGTTCTTTTTCTCGTCTTAGATTTACCTATATTAACAGTTGTATTTCACTCTTGATCTCCAATGCTTCAAGTAACACAACTTCAATTTAGGAACAATGATCTGTGTCTTCATTACATCAGCTTGAACTTATTTATTTCATATTACAAGATATGAATCCGATATTCATATGTCCCTAAACTAGCCTCTTAACTTCCATTTAGCTACCTAATTTCTCAAAAGTCCCTGTAATTTTTTTTTATTTGGTATGTTTCTATAGCATTAATTTTAGCCTTATACACCATCTGAACCTTCTCATTCCACCAATATGCTTCCTTATTAGATGGGCTACTACCCTAACGACAAACCGTAGACCCTTATAATAACTCATTTCTTGTGCAGCTAACCAACTCATTTCCTTCGTTCAAAACTTTATCTGAAAGACACAAGTATTTCACCCTTATGTTTTACCATCTTGTTTCATTAAACATGTAACTCTATATTCTTTCTTTTTCATTTGTTAATAACCGCATCATGCACCAACGTATACTATATAGTTTGGCTATCCGTAGTAATAACCTCATGATACCTGCACAACGAATTACCCATTCTCCCAGTCGAAATGAAGTCTTTTTAACTGAACTTTCACCCACTTCTAAAAGATATTGAATGAGGGTATCTTTTGAAACATGTGCTTCTTCAACACGAAATAACCACAAGGTAGAAAATAATGTTTGTTCTTCATTCTATCTGTAAACATGAATTGCCATTACTCTTTCGGACCATGAATACCTTTAGCAAATGAAAATGTCTCATCTAACAAAGATCTTTTATTGACTAGGGTCCCACTGAAAACATATAAATATATTTATATCCCCCCATATCTACACAGAGAGAGAGAAGAGAAGATCCAAGAAAAGTTATCGAATGTTTAAGCTTTTTCGTATTATGTCTCACAAGACCAACCAAAAAAATGAAGTGGACAGATGGATAAAGAGAAAAGAATCATAAGACAATGAAACTATTTCAGAAAAATATGAAACAAATTTAAAGAGAAACCTATTCTTCATCAAATAGTCCGTTCACAGCTAGTATAAGAATATTAAAAGACGGACCTCGGGCACATCTAGCTTTGGAGGTGTAATATCCTTCAACTTGTTGGATTCCCTCAAAGCTTCTACTTCTCCCTGAGTTAATTCATTAAATATTTAGTATGCCCAAAACCTGAGACAAATAAGCGAAAGAAACGGGGCTACTCTGCAACCTTGAATAAACTGGGAGCTGTTATGAATGCTTAATTATAATCTATGCTCGTTTCTCTAAAAGTGAGGTTTTTAAGAACAAAAACAGTTCAAGATCTTATGAGAAGACTAACCCCGTGCAAATAATTAATTCGAATACCTGTTTTCTCTCATTTTCAGATTGCACGTGTCCAAGAATTCCGTCAACACTCCACTCTGGAACATTTTCAATTTGCGAAGTTACAGGGAAAAGAATCTTAACTGCCTCCTTGTTACCTCTTGCAGCTGCCACCTGTATAGGCTTTAAATTATCCTGCAGGGAAGAAATTTCAATCATTTATAGCAAATTCAGTTACACTAACTGCATATATCTTAGTAACATTATATGCATCGAACTTGTCTTTCCATGCTCTCTTGACTAATCTGAACCAAACCCTAGCATGCATCAGCTAATAGGGTATTGTTAGAGTCGGAAAATTTGGTGAGAAATGCAAGACAAATTGTAAATGCAAAAACTAAAGAGGGGATGGCAGATTGTGTAATTAAGCACATTCTTCCACCATTAACAAAATAGATTTTCAATGAAAACAAACATCTTCATGAATGTTGATGAAGGTTCAAAGGAAATCAGCTAGCTGAGCAGTAAATATTAAGGGAACTTTCATAGATTATGCAGTCAGTTCAAAGTGAGTGTAAAAACAGCAGCAGCTTGATCTATAGAACAGCAACCAACACTTTAAACTCTTTTTCTTACTAATTTCTGGCACATGGGATGTGTGATTAGGAATTACACGTATCTTTTCTAACCAACATATTAAATATATATTCGGTATGAGTTAGTGAAAGGGAAATCATATATCAAAGAAAGATATATGACGGTATTTTCTAACTTATCCTGTAGCAATATTCTGCTTGAACCTTGAAAGGTGAACACGAAAGACCAAAAAATCTCTAATTAAAAACTAGTAATGTACAAGTAAAATACAAAAACTTTTGCACATAATATGCAAATGTTACCTCGTCTGTGGCATCGGGATTTGCTCCAGCTTGCAATAAGCAGTTTATGACTTCTGGGCTACCAACATCAGCAGCAATGTGCAGAGGCGTTGCTCCACCAGCAGTAACATTCACATTGGCACCTGCCTGTATGAAAAAAGAAGAAAGTGTGTATTGTGTTTGGTATGTTTAACTACGAAAGGGGGAAAAACACAGATAAACGAATAAATAAATAAACTACATGTAGTAGCCAAATCCAGCATTTTTTTATCTTCATAATGGATGAATAGGTAAATGCACTATCCGTTAAAGTGCAACAGCGTCCAGTGCAGCAGAAAAGATCCCATTAAGTTTAGTCATCAGATATAACCATATTTTCAATCTGACAAATACAATATATGAATAATATCAAATAATGAAACAATGCCCCTGATGGAAGTAGATCAGACATCAGAATGAATAAGATAAGATACCTAATATACCCCAAAAATGAAACATATCACCTACCAAGTTAACATAATTTGGCAAACACAGACAGCGTTTGTTTAAAAAAAAATCTGCCAAAACACCACGTATAAAGTCTTTACTATTACTCTTCCGAAGAAGAAGACCATTATTTGATTCTCGATTAACCACTTAACAGCCAAAAAGAGCATCAATTCAGAACACTCATGTTAGCCAAACAGCTAAGATATTAAAGCTCCTCATACTAATATCATATATGAGATTCACAGAAAGAAAGACCACATAGAGACATTTACACAGATCCGTGCAATAAGCTTGTGCCCAGGAAACATATGGGCAAACACTAAAAAAAAAAAAAAAAAAACTCTCCTTGCTTGAAACGCATAGCTTTCTCGCATAAACTTATGTTGAAATACAAAGAAAAAATCATTTAAGGAATGACACTTAAAAAGAGCAAAGGAAAATTCATTTAAGGAATGACCCTTCAAAAAGAGCAAAACGGAAATCTTTGTACTTTGAGAAAAGAAAAACGTTAACAAAATTTGTGCTACAAGAGAGATAATATTGAGTTCCCAAATGAAAAAGATGTAGCTTTGGAACATAACTCTAAGCCAGTATGCTTTTTAATATTTTTCAATTGTTATAAAAGAAAAACATGGTTTCTTTTACCTCCATGGATTAGGAAACCAATCCCTCGTAAGTGATGCATGTCCTGAATACAGGAATCATAGGAAACTGAATCTTAATTGCAACTGAAAATTGACTGAAGAGTCATAATCTATTCCAATTAAAACTAGTGTCATTTAGAACATTAAGTTCGTTAGATCAAAACCAAATCTTGTCAAATGCCCTAGAAATAGCATGATCCTTTATAGATGGTCGATGTGTCAACTAGGACAAATAGAAGGGACAAAAAGATGAATGCATGGGCCGTGAATAATTGGTGGTGGTAAATGCAAACAATATATCGAAATGCTAGTAGCCCACTACAGAATGCTAGCTACGGGATAACAAATGATGGCATCGAAAATAGTAATGTACCAATAAGGAATAGAAAGGATGTTAGTTAACCTTGATTAACATCCCCAAACATTGTAATGAGCCTGCAGCAGCAGCTGATAATAGAGGAGTAACATCATCTTCAGTTTGAGCATTGGGCTGCAAAAAGAAAAGGGGACAGACTAAGAATACAAAAGTACAATTAGTCTTCAAATTGAAGAAAGTGATGCACGTGCCGTATGGTTTAAAGCAAATTAACCCACTGTGCAAGAAAGAAACACTGAAATATACTCAAAGTTATATTTGGAAAGGAAATTTCAAAACTATCTTCAAGGAAAATATATTTACAGTATGTTCATTTTTTCCATCTCATCCTACATTCATACTCACAGATTCAAGTTTATAATGTACACCTAAACAATGATTAACAAAAAGTCCACTACAAAAGGGATTGCAGAGATCACATAATTGACAAAGTTGGTATATTCACAGCATGTTTGGCTGCAAAAGAAGACTCAATAATATACAGCTTTCTTATCAGACATTATCCTTGTGTAACCATTAGCACCAGAATCAATAATACTATTTACATCAATGAATAGAACAAACTAGGATAACATCATTATAGATAACAGTTATAGAATGTAAGGACCTCGTTGGGGCTTGAGGTTATTTCATTGATTGGCTAATTTTAGATATCTAGGACGTGCAAATATCAAACAAGATAAGGAAGTTTACATCATTTCATGTTCCAATATGAACCTCGAACCAAGATCGATTTAATACATGGATTTAATATATCAAAAGATAGAATTGATGACTTGGTGATAGAATTTACTACCAATGAAGTTTGTGCTTGCAGATTAGACTCAAAATCAAATATCTAAAAGTATCGGAAAAAAGGGAAATGTCTACAAATCCTTTCATAACAGATAAAGGAAAGAAGGTTGCAAAGAATCCAATTAAAAAGAACCCTTTATTGACAAGACAATAGGATGATCTCATGAGACATGAATTTAAATGAGAGAGCATATAATGGTTTCATGGCACAATCTGATGACTGTCACATATCTTCATACTAAAATATCTACAAGAATATGATTATAATGATAACGATGTTGCAAGGTAGTATAACAGGAAGCAGATTTAGCTTCAAAAATGCAATGGTTTATTTCTTGGAAAGACAAATGGGTTCCACTCAGGGAAGAAGGTTGTTTTTATGTAAAGAAACAATTGTATCGACTACTTTCCGGGTAACACGGACAGAAGAAAAATTGCAGGACTTTGAAGGAAAAGCGCAAGATGCTTTGGTCTATGGAAAAAGGATAACCTTCTAGAGTCATTACAGACACCTCCAACTAATGATTTTATAGGTTCTCTTGATATAATTATTATTGATCTTTTATTTGATTGTATGGAGGATATATGTCGACTTTTCAATTGTAAATCTGTTGCTCTAATTAACAAAATAACAGGTTCCTATCAAAAGAAAATGTACTTGATTGAATTCAGGTAAACGCAGTCAATAGAGGAGGCAAAGCCCTTGGAATCATGGAAATATCATCGATATGTGTATCTTCTCAACATTAATCTAATTTTCTACCCACTAGTAGTTTAACATCCCCTAAGATATATCTGCTATGGAGTTTGAGATAAGGTCCAGATTCCTCTACGTGATATGTGCATGTGATATCACGGAACAAGATGTAGTAGTTAATGGATGCATATCCCAACAAAAACATCTATGAAGTAGAATAACAACTTACGTTAGCATTATGTTCTAGTAGCAATTTTACAGCATCTTGCTGGCAATGACCAGCTGCCCATATAAGTGGAGTACCAGCATCACTTTGTAAATCAACATTTACACCCTTAGCAAGTAAGAATTTCAATAACTCAATATCTCCTGCACGCAAGGATGCAAAACAATCAAAATCAGAAGGCCAAATGTTCAACGAACATATATCAAAAGCCAAAAAAAACTCCAAGTTCTCATAATGGAACTTAAACTAACACCAAATTTGACTCTTATTTTCCCTTGCATTACATCAGTGTATCTAGGAATCGTATTTTCATCAGGAAAAAAAATAAAGAAGGAAGACATTTTACCTATTCCCGCAGAATGATGCAGAGCAGTGGCTCCTAATTCACTTGCTATCGCAGGATCAGCATCACACTCTACAAGGTATTTGGCAGTGGCTGTGTGTCCTTGACGAGCTGCGTGGATAAGAGGAGTCTCACCTGCAGATTAACAAGAAATGAAAAACAAACAAGAAGCAGTGTTGTACAAAAACAAAACAGGGGCAACACGCATAAAAAATGAATCTTGGCTATACTACCACATTAAAGAAGAAAATCAGTGGCAATAAATAAATACCGTCTTCATCTTTCGTATTGACATCAAGCTTCAACTCCTTCAGCAAGTACTTACAAACCTCGGTCTGGGCCTCTCTTGCAGCAAAATGCAGAGCCCCTCTCTGGTTAGCATCCTTAACATCAGCTACTGTATGGGCCAATCCTTTTCCATCATCAAGTTGCTTGGCCAATTCTATGTTATATGAGAAAAGAAAACACAAACGAATAACAGGAAATAATAAAATTAAGACTACCAATCCAGGAACAGGGCATAAGATATAGAATCAAGAATTAAAAAATAAAAATAAAAATCCGAGTTCCTAACTCTTGAAAAGGTCCAGATTTCCAGTCCGAGCAGCATTTAAGAATTTCTGAACTTTTTCCCTCACTGCAATCACCAATACTTGTTCAAAAAGTCGTGCACGTATATACAAAGTTTTATATATTCTGAAGGAAAGCAAACCTGCGAGAGCATCAGAAGCATCGGCAGTCATTATTGAAAAAAGAAGATTGCTAAAAGCGAGTGTAAAAGTGTGTCTCTATGGGTTTTACAGTAGTTCAACAAAACCTTAACTCTTCTTGATGATGGCAGAATTTTCTTGGTTGCTGTGGTCAATGTGTCGACGAGGAGGAAGAAAAGGGTTTTGGACAAGTCCCTGTGAACTTCAGTAGTTAATGAAGGATGAAATTTCAGCGAAGGTCACCCAACTTATGTGTTTGTTTCGTGTTAGTCATTTCATTTGTTTAATTAGACTACACAAATTATATTTTCATTTCAATTTGAACTTGATTTTTTTTTTTTTCCAATTCTGCCAAAAGTTCGATTGCATTTTTCTTTATTGACATATGATGATTATCACTTTACATAATAAAATTACTTAATTTTTATTCCGTTCATGTCGTTTTGAAATTTTTATTCTTCGAAAACAATAAACATGTGACATATATCGAAGTTAGAAAATATCATATTTACATCATGTGAATGTAAGCATGACCTTCAAAACACCTTAAAGTCTTTATTCACATTCAGTCGATCCTGGATCTGGAACCATCATCTGATTGAACGCATCATGTCAAAGAATTGATCGTTGAATAAAGAAATCGACAAATTAAGAATAAGGTTTCATTCTTTTCTTCATCAGAATAATGAGGTAATCTCTGTCCTGCCTCGTGAAAGTTTTCGACGGATAAAAATCAAACTAAAATAAAATGAAGTTTGCTATAAGTATGAATCTAATTTGTATACTTGATTATCTCATAACAATAATTTCTCTATAAATAGGACCACCACCGTGCAATCAGGAAGGTCAAGTATTCGAGTAGTATGCTGCCCCGTAGAGCTAGCTCGTAAAAGTCTTAATGCCCTCCGCATTTACGAATAGAGTTTTGCTATGTAAGTATGTAACCATTCATCTTGACATAAGAAGGTCGCCATGTGGCCATTTGGTCACTCTTATGTCAATCCCTATGGTAACATAGGAAAACTCTTATGGATAATTTGAACGTGAGATAAAAAGTAATTTGAGTGTTTCTTGAGCTTTTTTCGCATGCTCCTAGTCGAGAATTTGGAACTTTGCAATCACTACTCGATAAACTTGTTATAGTATCCCAAAAAGCACCTCTTAACAAAGTGTAAATATTTGTACAATTTATATTCTATAGTAAATAATCCACAGCCTTTTTGGGCTATTCTTGGATAGTAAGGTCACCATCTAATAACATCAAAACTTTGCTTACAGGCTTAGTTCGATAACTTTCGAACATAACAACTATGCATTGCCTGTATTGACACGACTAGATGACATAACAAATAAAAGTTTTTCTTCAACACGATTCACAATTAACCGGTCTACCTTTCGAACTGGCTTTTATTTTCAGTACTCCACGATGCTTGCTTCGAGGTTAATTATAATTACATGCAAATTGAGCCGATATTCTGGAGTGATGCAATATAATTAACAAATGTAATTAATCGAGCCACTTTAGTCGCACAGTTTGATCTCTTTCTCCAACTTAATTTCTGTACAAATTAATTTGATATTTGTTCACGAGGACTGCATAACAGAACAGGCCACTGCTTGTGCCCAATGCCTCAACTTTTGCTTCACCTGTATAGGATCATCACCTGCAGTGCACCATGAAATTATATTTAATCAGAAATCTAGTCGGTTTTGTCGCATTCGATACCACGTTAAACTATTTCATTAATCCGACCTGGACTGCAAATCTTCCAATCAGAATCGCTTCTTGGGCTAGCAGACGAGGACCGGCCTCCAACCGACACGGAAGATGGTGACAGAGGGCCTCTGGGTGACGGTGCTGAGCGGCTGCTGGCTGGGCTCGGGATGGGACTCGTCGAGAATTGGCGGTTCACCGCAAAATAAAGGTCTAGGGCAGGGATCGTGTCGCATAGCCTTTGTCCGTCTTCTTCATTGAAACCGAACCCGAGCTCTATGCATCCTTTTAACTCATTGAGATCCTCATCCGTCAAGTCATCCGTTTCGTGGATACCATTTCTCCTCCGCTCTTGCCGGAGAAACTGTTGGCGCCGCTTCTCCCATGCAAAATTTTTCGGGGCAACACACACAGCCAGCTGCTTGGACAATCTCTTTTTTGACTTGGGAGTCCTCCAGAACGGCGGCGCGTGCTCTAAATGCTTCAGCTCCTCGGTTTCCGACTCATAAAGTGGCCTCTCTTGATCCCGTGGCTCTCCCATCTCAACTTTGTTCTCCAAACGAAATTTCAAATGGGAGAGAAAGAATTCAAAGGGAAATTAAACAATGCAAATCGTGAAAATGTAAGCTTTTATTTAACAAATAAGTTCAGTTTTCACACGTCGTTTCAGACGTTGATAGGCGACCAGGGCGGAGAAGCTTTCAACCGCCCGGGCCAGCCACCGTGAAGTGGTGGTGTAAGGGGCCGGGTTGGGGTGGCAAAGGAATAATCTTTGTTGAATGACACACCAAACCAACCAGTTGGAGCATACTAGAATTTGGAGGGGTTGAAATGGGAGGATTTGTAAAGGGATGCCCGTCCATGGCGCCTTCTGTTTCTACACTTCTTCACCATTCATTTCTAACTGTCCTTAACCTTATAATTTGACTTCATTTGTTTTTTTTTTTTTTATTGAATTTGTTCTAATAATAGAAATTCCCTATCGCCAAAACCACTCTCACGAGCCTCTCTAAGAATCGAGGGGAAGACATTTCATTTTTCGAACAAAGATCAAAGATGTTCAATTTCCAGGAGATATTCAACTTTACTGTTGTTTTTTAAGGAACTAAATAAAAGGAAAATCAATCTGCAGAAGTGAAAGTGAAAATTCAATACTGAATCTAAAATGGCCCAAAAATTTTCATTTTCTCATTGATCTAAAGCAAATCAAGAACAGAGAACTGATCCAAAAAACAAGACAACTAAAATTATAATTCGCTGTGAATCTATACTAATTAAATAGAAGATATCTAAGATCCCAAAAATTCATAACCCAATAAATAGTATAAAAAATCACAAACCCATTTCAATTTCATCACCAATGGCAGATCTGTTTATGGAAGCACGGAATCATGGTACCGTCATTCTCTTGTGCATCCTCGTCACTGATTTTCCCTTTTTATTCACTTTCTTTTTCTCATTCTGTTCACGTTCTTCCTTCAACAATTCAGCAATTGTAAACCCATCGAACTTCAATTCTCTTCTTCTTCTTCTGATCATCACGCGTCGTTGAATGTACGGGTATCCGACAACAGACCCAGCAGTCACTTGATGAATCGCCTTCACTAGTAGATCGAGGCCGTGGCAGCGTCTAGTAGCCATCGAAGTTGATGGGAATGGACATGAACTTGACGAATCTTGAGATGAAACTGAAGAATTTACGGTGATTGATGAGCTAGAATAAGAAGGTGGGGAAGAAGACGCAGCAGGCGAAGAACATAACGATGAAAAAGAAACAGAACTTGCAGACGATTTTCCTCTAATTCTCATTGGAAACTATTTGAGAAATTGATCAAGAAAATGGGATTTGATTTCGAAGTATGGGTTTTGTAATGTAGAATTGTGAGAAGATTCAGATGTAGATGCAGAAGCAGAGGAGAGAGAGAGAGAGAGAGAGTCCAAAGACTGTACATAGTTTTCGTGAGTGAATTGAATTATACAGGAAATTGGTGGACTTAAACCCCCAAAAAGGCCAGCTGTTTTGCACTTTTCCGTATTATGAAGCTGATGGGCAACAGGTTAATTTTGCCGCGAATGGGATTATTAGCTTTACTTACAAGTAGCGTTCATCTAATAAAAATACCTAGAAAATGAAAAATGAGTAGGTTGGAATAATAAGCGAACCTTTCTTTTTCGAAACGGTTTTCTAGATTCGACAGAGAAAAAACCTTACTATGTAAACTACTACATTAGTCGAGGAGGCTTACTGATGTAGCAAGATAGGGAAGCTATTTTGAAACGAGCATAAGAAAAAGTTGGCACTTTTTATCTAAAAATTGCGGAATAGAGAAGGTACCGGCCCACAACGAATTTGATCGCTAGAGGCACTGCTACCTATGCTCAAAATCCCAAATCTTTGTTGGAATTTAGGTCGCAACGTTGTGACTAATTTAGAGAGATGAAAACAACAGCTTTATTATAAGATTTCGACATCTTTGAAAATGAAATAATCTATTGCTATTTCCGCGTTTGAAGTGCCTATAAGGCTCCTTCTGTACTTCTCGAAGGAAAAAAATACTACTTGGAATTGAATTGAATTGGATTAAAATCAATGATTCATTCATAGACCAAATGTCTTAAAATTGTTGTTTATCTTAATTTTTCAAATCCAACCATATACATTAATCGAACATACAATGTCTTGACATTTCTAGGATTAATTTCTGTACATCCCCAACGAATATATATATTGTCAAAAAAAATGTTTTAAAAAAAAAAAAAAACGCAAGTAGATTATTTTTATGGATCGAAATGAAAAATGAGTAGTTGGAATAATAAGCGAACCTTCTTTTTCGAAACGGTTTTCTCGATTCGACAGAGAAAAAACCTTACTATGTAAACTACTACATTAGTCGAGGAGGCTTACTGATGTAGCAAGAGAGGGAAGATATTTTGAAACGAGCATAAGAAAAAGGTAGCACTTTTTATCTAAAAATTGCGGAATAGAGAAGGTACCGGCCCACAACGAATTTGATCGCTAGAGGCACTGCTACCGACGCTCAAAATCCCAAATCTTTGTTGGAATTTAGGTTGCAACGTTGTGACTAATATAGAGAGATGAAAACAACAGCTTTATTAAAAGATTTCGACATCTTTGAAAATGAAATAATCTATTGCAATTTCAGCGTTTGAAGTGCCTATAAGGCTCCTTCTGTACTTTTCGAAGGAAAAAAAAACTATTTGGAATTGAATTGAATTGGATTATAATCAATAATTCATTCATAGACCAAATGTCTTGAAATTGTTGTTTATCTTAATTTTTCAAATCCAACCATATACATTAATCGAACATACAGTGTCTTGACATTTCTAAGATTAATTTCTGTACATCCCCAACGAATATATATATTGTCAAAAAAATGTTAAAAAAAAAAAAAAAACATGTTTCTTGCACTAAAATGAAACGAGGCAACAATATTTTGGACACGAGACAACTATGTTTTCTGATTGTTCAAACCTTCTACCAGCGTCCTGATTCCCAAATCTGAGTGTAATGCATAGGACTCGTCTAATTGTCGTTGAGACGCCAATCCTGGAAAAAAAGCAAGCATTGTTCCATTTACACGAAATATATAAGACCAATCGACAAAACTAGTTCCTTAGGACAATATTTCCAAGCAAAACATGGCTAGGGAATTTCTTATATGTCACACATTANTGTTCCATTTACACGAAATATATAAGACCAATCGACAAAACTAGTTCCTTAGGACAATATTTCCAAGCAAAACATGGCTAGGGAATTTCTTATATGTCACACATTAAACATTATGAATTATAGAAAAAAATATACAACTCAGAAATTGTACATCTCTCTTAACAAGTCACTGTAGGGGAAAAAAAGCATGATCACGACCATAAACATTCTGATCAATCATTACTACAAGTAAAACTAAAACTACACATGACTGGTAATTCTTCATGACTCAACACCAATATCGGCATTCCCCTGATCTGTGGCTTGGGAATTCTCTGCATTCACTTTCATTTGTTGTGGACGACCCTTAACTTTGCTCGTTGCATTTACATTGCAAACACCAACCCGGCTCTTGCTTTTGGGAATTGTGCTCGTAGGAGAGGGTTTGCTTTCTTTGTAAACACCTATGCTGTGACGAGTTGTTCGTGCACAAGTTCCCTTTTCAACTGGAGATGATTTCACTGCGTCACTGCAGCTCTTTCTCCGGTTTAGATTTGGTGATTTGGCACGGGTCACTGGCAGCTGAAATTCAACCAAAACAGGTATTGTTTTTCTTCCATTCTTGTTTACGGAAATGGGAATACAATCACTAATGGAAAACAAAGGTGGATTCTCCATGTACCTTCTTAAGTTCAACCTTTGGGGGAGGCCCTTCACGATAAAAATTAGGAACTGGATTTGCTTTATATGCCATGCTCTTTCTAAGCTGCTTTATAGCTGCTGCTTCTTCTTCCTGTAAATCAGGTAGACACATTTTATTATGACTAGAAAATTGAGAGGGAAAGAACGGAGAGCAATAAAGACCAACCTAATTAGATTTGCAAAGAACTCGCAAGACAGAAAAAGATCCAAAACTAAAAAAACAATGTTATCCGCCAGCGGCAATATAATGGGTGTAGAAAATTGGCAGAAAATCAGTGCCACGTAAGGAGAGGAGTACCTTGGTTCTTGATTCATATTCAAGTTTCTCTTGCTCCAATGCTTTATGTTTTTCCTCCAACTTAGTGTAAAACTATAGTAGAAAGTGGAACCGAGGTTAATAAAATAAAGACTAAAAGGAAAAGAAACGAAAACAAGATCATACAATGAACTTCATTATGTAACTAAAATACCTCCCTGCGTCTCTCTATACGCTCCATACATTTAAATGTTGGAGCCACCGGAACTGTAACTCTGGATTTACTACGTACAGATGTTGCAGTACTATGAACGTTAAGGAGAACTCCAATTGCAAGAGCACATAAAATACAAGGCGACAAACAAACTTAAAATAACAAAGAAAGAACAGATAACAGAAATTAATAATAATCTTCAACCCAGAAAGAGGATACGAGGAAGCCAAGGACCAATTATCATCGTCATCGTGATATTTCTTAACATTAGTATGCAGAGTCTTGCTTGACACGGTAGGAGAGTTCGTCTGAACAAGATTGGGGAATTGCCAACCTCAGTACTAAATACAAATTTCCAGCCCAACAAAATATCTCTATTTATTGCTTAAAAATTTACATCTAAACCTAACCACAAGCAACATGAATCTATTACTAGTCATACACCATTTCAAATTTAAAACCACAATTTTACATGGCCAAATGCTCCTAAATTTATATGCAAGAAGGGTTGCGTGAGAATGTCATCCTGGAATGATGGCAATCTGTTCGGTGCTGCAAAACTCAAGATGTTTCATTTTCTCCAAACTTCTTATCAGTAACTAACTGAATAAAAGACGGCACTCAACTCCATGAACTGGTAGAGCCAAACCAACTTATCATGCCTCCTAGATAGTTATATTGGATAGGATCTAGAGATGAGTAGAGTATTCTATACCTCAACGTGTGCCAAACTACTATATTCAGGTATTAACATTTCCCCTGGCTGGGATGACTTGAATGAAGTTGATGATACAGAGTTCTTAAGAAATAATTTATTTTGATGTGATAAAAACAGTTGACTAAGAAAGAGATTCAAATATGCCAGTACTAAAAGAACCAACTTACTAGAGAATTTTTCACGGTTTTGGGGGAATGCAAATTACTAGTCTTCGATAGATATTTTAAACCTGAATCAACTGTTTCAATCCCATTGGCATGGTTTGGAAATGAAAGTCGTTTCCCAGACTCAAAACCAGGTGTCAGCGGCTCCAAAGTATTCATAGTCATTGTCCCATTAACAGCAGAACCTGATGCCTGCTTAACTGGTGAGCTCAAATTTTTGTCACTTGACTTCTGAGCCTCGGGCTGACGATTTATGCTTTTGACACCTAGCACATCTTGCTTCTCATTATGTCCATCAGCAGGTGAGCCTTTTGCAACATGATCCTCCGCCTCGTAGTCCTTTGTTTCATCTCTTTCGGATACAACTTTAGGAGCAACATGAACTACACCATGAAATGTACCATTTGACTTCGCATTGACAACGTTGGGTTTCTTGTCAGTGCGTAAAACTGCAACATCCCTCCCCATCTGCCTGCATAAATTTGTGGCAGAGCATAAACATATATTACTTCAAATCATAATTCCCCATTTTTGTTACGTTCAATGTTATTTTATGATTATATATGAGATATTTCAGTCGAGGAAATAAAGGTGGTTCCGGCATTCCTTAGGGCATAACTGGGAGAGATACTATTGACATATTAAATGGAGAGACTAGACAGATTATGGAACTTGTGCTGACTATTGGAAAATGCAATGCATACAACCAAATAAATAAATAAATAAAAAGGCCACCAATTTGCCATATTTTGGAAGAAATCCGTACTTATTATATCTCATAAAGGGAATAATGGGCTATGTCAAATTAAACAATACTAACGTTGCTTGCCCAAGAATATTAATAGTTAGCTTATATCCTATATTACATTAAAGCAAAATTTTAGAACTTTGAGAGCAACCTGACCCTCACCCAACAAAAAAGTTACAAAAGAAAAGGGTGGGGACTTAGAGAAACACATTCATGGGCAGGGGAAATGTTGACTCATGGCATGGTTACACTTTTATCAATTTGAAAGTGGCCCCATTTGGAAAAACATCAATTTCAATGTCAATAAGGCTCAATAACACACACCAATCTGTTGCACTATTAGTTCTTTATGTCCATCAGTGACATGATGACATCTATAGAAATTGGAAATAATTTCAATTCTTTACACACTATTGCTGAACGAAGAGTTTCGCATATGAACATTAATGAATCAGAAAGGAAAAATTCAAGTAGTGGCAAAAAATACTCCTCCTTAATAGGCTAGACCAAAGTTCAAACTGGTAATAGCCTACCAATCTAAAGCAGAAACTAAGAGAAAAGGAGATTAAATTTTAAAGCCCCATCAAGAAGAAATCATGGGAAAAAGATGAAATTCCAAATAAACTTGAGAGGGGATTAATTTTATTATTATTGCAAATTGACAGCTTCCCAAGAGCACCAATCAACAGAGTCTCGACCCAGAATAAGCTAGAATAAATATGAAAGCACAAAAAAGCCCCGATGGATCTTAAAAATCATATTCAAAATTGTTCAAAAAAATTCCC
>CAIGRP010002282.1:0-23327 GCA_903798385.1 Fraxinus cuspidata
TTTTTTTTTCTTTTGTCTGTTCATGAAGCTAGACAAAGCAAAGATAATTCTCGCTCGAATTTTCAATTTTGATGGTTTTCCTTATTGGAACTCTTGTGCATGTATGGTGAAAAATTAAAGAATAACTTGCTGCTCGAACACAGGTTAAGTATTGACAAATGCAATTTTCCCACTGAGAAATGACCAAGTGCGAACTAAGTTTCTTTCTCAAGTTCTTCTTAAGGGGGAAGCTTAATTAATGTATATTGATTATGAAATTGCAGCATTTGCCAAAATCATGCTATATAACAATGTGCATGCATGAAAAGAGAAACAAGATAAGTGTTAAGAGACATCATATTACCATAAATAATGAGAATACAACGTTTCAACGCGCAACCAATCTGGCAATAGTATTGGATATCAGTACCAGACTTGGGAACGCAACTGCACAAACACTGCAAATGACATGTAAACTTCTCCGATGGAGCCTTTAGACTTCCGATGAAGCACTGATTGAAGCACCCTCCCCAGCAACCATATAGATTAGGGGAAACAACAACACTTGCCAACATCAAGGTCAAGATAACCACCACCCTCGACTACACTCCATAATCATCATCTTTTTCTCTCTACACAAGTTTTTGTTACTTGAAATTGAAAATTTGCACTATAGGGAAATGTATAGATCAAATGCACCAACTAATTTGTTGCTGATTAATAAAATGCATTTATGTTATGGTTAGGGTTTTTTGGTTGATTGTACACGTGTCAAAAGGTATTATAGTTTTAGCCATGGGTAGTTTACTAAATGCCAGTGGTAAATGCTTGCAATAAATAGATTGCTAAAATACGTTACAACCACCAGCTATTAAAGATCTTACATATTATTCTAATTTTGATTTCTTCTAGTTTAGTTAGGTTTCATACATTTTTCTTTATGCAGTCTCTCTGTAGTATTTAAATAATATGATTTATTTTATTCCTGAGCTCGTTATTCTAATCAAGTCTATCTAATTTGTCATTTTCGAGTCGCATAAAATATATAAAGTTTTAATTCAGTAATAATTAATGATGAAAGTTTTATGTAATTTAACGCTCTCATATAAATGTGATATGAGATTGATTTGAAACTAGACCCGAACTTAATATTAACGTGAATTTTGAGGACACAAGCCATGCCCGAGTGTCACGATTTTAATCCTTCCTTTTCATACAAGAGACATGTCTGAATAAGCTTTAAAAAGATTAAAGTTGTAATTTTTATTTTATTTTCGAACATATTTGGATAACTTACTTCTTATTTTTCAAGAAAAATGCTTATTTTAAAAGTAACTTTTACCTTAGTATTAAATGATAAATCTAACAAAATAAAATGTAAATTCACTTTTAAAAAAATTCCAATCAAATCAAGATCAACTCTATCAGTAAAAGTAAGATAAAAACTATTACCATCTCGATCAAGAACAAAATTCAATTCTAAACAGGCTACCATTTCACCTCAAATAAGACTATTTTTAAGTAGCGTCTCCCGTTTGCACGTGTTATTATTATTATTTTTTTAATTTTTATTTTCAAGATCGTAGGCAGTTCTACAACATAATACAATTATTACATGGATAAATATATACGTGAAGTAATTATGAAAATGCACAAGGTTACGAATGGAAACATAGATCAAACTTATTTATATGACGTTAACATTTTCAAATTTCTTAATACGATGTGACTCGATTAAAACATGAGTATACATTAAAAGTTAATAAAAGTTGATGGTCTCTATAAAGTGTGTGGTGTAAAAGTGAATAAATATTATGGATCTGATAAAATGTGTACTTAAAAAGTTTGACGAGCATTTAGCAAACAAAAGCTTTACCAAACAAGCAATGAAATAACCATTTATAACGAATCGAAATCAATAACCCACACCTAAAATCAAAACAAAAGTTACCACTAAAATTTTTGGCCCAAGTTAGAAGCTGCAAAATTATCATACAATTAACTCTAGCCAAAGGTTCTACAACTCTAGCTAGAGCCAGACGAACTGAAACCAACACACAATGCCACTAAATATATCTCCAGCTAACCTATTTGCAGCACATTCCTCATGATTCTGAAAACAAATACCAGCTTAATTTAAGAAATCTGAAATTAATACACTTGAAAGAAAAAAGATTCACAAAGTTTACAATACGGCTCAATACTGTTTATCAAACATTCCTAAAAAGCATACATGCTGAATTAACAGAAGTTAAAAATGTTGGTCTATAACAGTTCAATATTGTATATCAAACATACCTGAAAAGCCTATATGCTTAATACCAATACACGCATTGAAACAATCAAAATCTTCATTAAAAACTGTTGTTTGTTAAAGGCAACTCAATGCCAGTACATGTATAGAAACAATCGATCAGACCTTCATCGAGTTAACGAAAAGCTTATGATGTAAACTACCACTAATCACGATGAGTACTCGACCAAATAATTCTATTTTCCTGTATATATAATGCTATGCTCAATACAACAATCTCAATTTCCTTGTTTGATTCCATGAGATGAACTATATTATTTGGGGGTGAGTTACTCCTTCAATATCAACTCTAAAATTAATGTTAAAAGGTTATTTAAGGATTGGGTTGGAAACTCACAGGTTCAGAGAGAAACGTTAAGAGGTCAACTTAATGATCGGGACAAAAAACTCTTCAGAAAGAAAGGAAAAGGAAGGTAAAACCATCTATGCAAAGATATGACACCAAAAATTCCACAATGCCCCAAATCTATATAGAAACTTACTGGCAGGATAATTTCGGGGAGTAGTTAACTAATCCAATGCCTCCCTTCCAAATAAATAAATAAAGAAGGAACAAAAGAAAGAAAATTGAGCCACAAATATTAATGCAACTTAGTGCACCCACTCGAGTTCATTTGAAGCTCTTGTAACACTATAGTACGCCTAGACGAGTTATTTGCTGACAATAATAATAATAATAATAATAATAATTGTGAATATGAGAGAAACATAATACTGAAATTCACAAAACAGAAGTCGCATTTAACTCTCAAAGTATGTAAACTCCAAATCTTGAAAACCAAGTGCACACAAAGGCTAAGAAGTATGTACCAACACTGGTATGAAAACGAAAAATGTCAAATGATGACTAAGCAAAATAGGGCAAAATATAGTTGCTGCACTCCAATAACTGCTCGAGCCATCATAGTAGGATCTGGCTAGGGATAATTTATTGACAAGGATAGGGATTGAACAACAACAACAAATCGGAGCCCTTGATCAATTTAAACATTGCCCTTTGAGTTTTCATCAGCAGCTTTGACTACATCTGCTTTCAAGAGAGCAACTCCAGCTTTGTGCATAAATAAATCGGCTTGATAGAACAATCTGTTAGCCTTCTCTCTCTTGAGCTTAGCCATATCATGTAAATGTTGTGCCGCACTAGATGCATTCAGTGGCTCCACCCCAAGATTGTGGGTTCCTTCAAAATATTGATGTTTATTTGGCCCCTCAGGTAAACCATTTCTGTACCCTTCTGATCTTTGGCTGTGTGAAGCTATCATTTGCTCATTAAAGGATGAAAATGACTGGATCTTCTTCGTCTTTGTCTTGTAAGTTTTAGGACTAAAATCCCACTCAAACATGTCGTTGCTCAATGAGAAACATCCAAGTCTACCAGCCTCTCGTCGAGGATGTACCCTTTTTGTAGTCTGGGGTGATGACAAAGCATTAATAGACTCAGCAACATTGTGCGGGAACTCAACCTTGTTATCCCCAAGAGCCACACTATTTGATCTTCTCCCTAACAACAGTTAATAAGGTAAAAATCAACTAATAGAAGTTATGAGAAACAAAGAAATTAACTTATAAAAGAACGGGTTCAAGAGGTGAGGTGAAAAGGTGTCATTCAGATAATTGAGATTTTACATAGAAAAAGAATAGAATTTCGCCAATAGCAGGACAACCTTCCAGATTACCTGAGGAGATAATATGATTGTATCCAGAAACCGAAAATTTCCTCTTCGACCGTTGTTTTGAACACTTTTTGGGAACATCTAGACCTCTTGGCTTTAGACAGAAAGCAAACATTGGTGGTTTCTCTGGAGGGGATGCCTTCTCTTGGTTACCAACCAATACGGCATTGCTGCCTCTGGCGACAGCAAGTTCCCACTCTTTCAGCTCCTTTTGATACCTCTCCCAAAGAGGGGGCTGATAAATCAAACATATTGAGAAATTTTATTCAGCAACAATGAACATTGCATAGAAAAGAGAACAAGCAATCATCTCTAAATGGACAACAATAAGAATTGAATATACTTATGTGTAATACTGATGGATGACTGAGGAGGGCAGCAACTTATGCACGAAATGAGGGACAGAAAATAATACTTAATTAAAACAAAAGGATCATAATGATTGAAAGCCTAGAAATATAACTCTAGCACAATATACTAACACTTGGAGGAATTCCACTTGTTTTAAAATATTCATTCCAACATCTAAATTGTAAGTCTACGTCCTCACGCATCCAATAGCAGCCCCAACATGTCTGGCAGCCTCTTCCAATCTTGAGCCAGGCTTCTGAAAACATTATTTAATTATTTTTAAGCTCATATCCTATTAACCACCTCTTAGACTTTTGGCGACATTCATCAACTGAATTCATTAGTTGTATTTATACGGCTTGACTCCTAAAAAATGACTTTGTGGGTCTTAGAATAAAAGCATGTCCAATATTCCTGGAATGGACGGGTTTCTAGGAGAAGTTGAATGTTTGAGACGGTTTAGAGAATAAAGTTCATGAAATGAGCCTCAATAAAATGTAAACTACTTGGCTCCAATCAGATTTACCAAATAGATGCTCAGTCATCAAAATGTACCCAACACGATAATAT
Organism: Fraxinus cuspidata; assembly: GCA_903798385.1. Classification (NCBI taxonomy): domain Eukaryota; kingdom Viridiplantae; phylum Streptophyta; class Magnoliopsida; order Lamiales; family Oleaceae; genus Fraxinus; species Fraxinus cuspidata. The sequence continues at coordinate 4,888 of CAIGRP010002282.1, forward strand.
TTGAAATTACATAGATACAAATAAAGTATGTGCATCATCATGCTGAATAATACTAGAGAGTTTCAGTAGTATGTTCGCTTTTCTTCTTGTTCTACGAGTGTATATAATGACCATATAAATACACCATATTTCTACTTTCCCTTGGGCATGGAAGCCTATTATAAGCATCTAGAAAAGTAATGATAGACTCCCCAGGATGAAGGAAACAATGTATGTTCTAGAATCTTGTAGAATATCCAAATACTGATCATAAGTATCTATAAGGGTTAAATTGAACGTTTAGACCCCAAACATTTGCAGTTCAAGCAAACTCATACCCGAAGGATCTAAATGCATAGTACCTGGAGTTGTCGCACTAAAGGCATGCCTTTTCTCTCCCTCTTTTGTCGCCAGTGCTCATAAATGACTTTAGCTACTTCCACGGACCCTATGCCAACCATTAGGTCCTCAATTTCATCAAGTGTGAAGTGTGAACGATGTTCAACATATGAAAATTTCTCTAGCATATCCATCATCTTCTCAAATGATTCATCAGATATCTCTTCGAAACTATTCTCATCTGTGCAAGAAGATGATTTTTTGGACATCAACCAGTGTTCATCTTCGCTATCCATATCGTACAAGATAAGTGAGGGATCCATTGCCATTTCCAAGTCAGTTTGAACCTGGTGGAAGTACTCCGAAGAATTCTGAACAAATGGGACTTCAGTTGCATAATCGTCGATTTCCTCAATCAGCCGGACTCCAGGGACAGGAATGTTCTTAACAGAAGCAGCACGAATATTCCTATTGTGGCACTCTTCGTGCAACTCTTTGAAAAGCATCCACTGGCTTTTATCCGAAAACTCCAGTAGCCAGTCCTTTCCCCCTTTCCACGTCATAGCACGTGTGTAGTGGTGACTTGACCCGGCTTTCCAATTATGTCCAACTTTATATGAATACCTCGTAACGCCAGAAAGTCTAACAGCCAGTCTCCATTCATTACAATCTGCAAGTTCTAACACAATATGTGCCCCACGTTCTCTCCATCTTTTGTCCCCAACGATGACTATCAGGTTTGCACCACATGCTTGCAACTCCAAATTCCTTTGGGAACTCCAGGGACGGTCAGATACACTCTTCTCACTAGCTTTCCTGATACGTCTGCTAGGTAGAGTTCCCTTGTTATTGGTTCTATGTTTTGCATCATAACCTGCAAAAGGCAGTACGTTTTGAACCTGATTTGGTGGCTTCTTCAGTCCACAGCTCAAGTCATTGCGCATAGATTTAGTCTTCCCATAGGAACGTACAGGCGAGAGATTTCCAAAAGGAGAAGAACTTGAGCTGTATCTACCATGATGCCAAGAACTTCTAGGGAGAGAAGGGTTGGGGCTGTGAACAAATCCATCACTCATACTCCAACCAAGGTCAGAGCACTCTCTGGAATTATGTCTTCTCCCATCATAAGGCATGTCAACTTGATCAAAAGATGCAATTTCAACACTCATGACACCAAAACTAGAATCACAACTTGGATTGGAGCTTGCACAGGTGATGGAATTGGATTTACATACTGTAACTTGACTGCTAGTTGGCTTACCATTCTGAAGATCCTGCAATGACACAAATTTATAAGCAACATTGCCAGCTGAAACAATAGCTGTGTCACTAGACATTAATCCATATGAAGGAGCTTCTGTCACCACTGTTCCTAAGTTGCGTTGTGCATGTATATCTTGAATACTAACTGAGCGGGATGCAACTTGCATACGATCCTCTACAATTTGTTGAGTGCCATCTTCTGGGTTTCCTAATGAGCACAAAATATCATGATCCCAAGGTTAGTGGCAAAGTTGTGCTCTATGAGCATCTTAAGATGGAGACTAAGAAAGAAAGTTGGTGCAGTACCAAACGGAAGAGCAAATGGAGGAAGCCTTCCATGTTTTACAGCCTGCCAGAAAATAGATTGTCCCATCCTCTTGCAGGATTCTCTGGAAACACCCATAGACACAACGCTGCTGATATAATCCTTCTTCAAACCCTGACCCATGACAGGGGACAAAAAAAAAAAAAATAATAAGAAAGCCAATGAGAGACAGAACTTAGTGACAAAGTTAACTATATAGTACGTCTAGATATGAACAAGAATAACACACGAGTACCCTAAGCATCACCATCAAAACCACCACACTTAGGCCAAAAAACAAAAAACAGAAAAGTGCTGGAGTTCTCTTGCTGGAACTGTTATTTCATTAACCTGACAACTGTGACCTAGGATGACAAGGAACAATAACACAAGGTAAAGAACAATAAAATAAATGTGACACTAGTTGAACAGCATTCATTAAAGAATAATAAAAAGTAAAAACAGAAGACCGCCAGTAGAGCATAATTTGATTAACAATATGAAGCACTTCAAGTTATATAAGAAACAAATTAAGAAAAAAGTTACCTCAACCGAGGACAATTCCAAATTAACACAAGGTCTGCTTAGCTGGAAGCTTCCACATTCAAGTGCCTTAATATTACTATATGTGCATTCATAGACAGGTAGTTGCTTAATGAGCAGACAACGCCGCAGCAGCTTAGAGTCTAGGTAGAGCCACTCAGAATTTTTCAGTTTAGAGAAACTGTTAAATTCAATCACTTGCCGCTTTTTTATATCTTGAACACTAGAAACTCTGACGCTTATAGAGGTTACAGGTAATTCTGCATCATCATTCCAACGTTCATTAGGTTGATTGAACACTGTCAGGATGAGGGAGACAAAGACTACAGCCTGCTTCAGGCAGCCTTGGAACAAGAAAAACCTCAACCCGAAAACATTATCAACAAAGAGCATCTCCAAAATTACAGCAGGTGATGTAGTCACCATTACTCCATGTTGTAGAATCAATACAGAGTGAGACAATCGAAGATCCCATGTTCCAATTGAATACTCAAGGGAAGGCATTGCAGATAAGCATATCAATCGTTTCGTTCCTAACACTGCGTCAATCAGTCTTTGCTTACCTTCATCATGAATCGGCCGCAATAAGAATCTCTCACCTTGCTTGTTGGAACGCCTCCTGACATACACTCTAGTTTGGGAGCTACTAGGAGATACCACTAGAGAATCATCAAGCCTCCCACCAACGACTAAACCTTCATCATGAATCGGCCGCAATATGAATCGCTCATCTTGCTTGTAGGAACGCCTCCTGACATACACTCTTATTTGGGAGCTACTAGGAGCTGCCAATAGAGAATCATCAAGCCTTCCACCAACAATTGAACTATCTGGTACTCCAGAATCATAATCCAGCTTACTTCTACCTCTTTCTGAGATACCAGCATCTTTATTTGCATTATCAGTTTTATCAGACAAACACGGGGAGACCATGGGGAGAAGCACTCTCATAGTTTTCTGTTTTTTCAAAGGATTAGGCAAAGTTTTGGCACGAGCAGAACGAGCTAAATATGATATAATGGGCTCCGTGTCCCCCAAGATATCTACAGAGCTATCATCATCTATAAGAAGGTCGGCTTTTCTTTTATGTGCAGATTTGTCACCAGTAGATGAATTTTTAGGTTTTCCCTTGCCAGGAACCTCGCTACGGAGAAGCAAGAGTTTAAATTTCTCTTTTTGAAGATCAATCCATTCCTCAAATCCGTCATCATACTTCACAAAATGAAGTCTTCGTACTGGGTTATAGTTATTCACAACGCCAGGATGCCAATCCTCATCCAAAGGCCTGAGAACTTTAATCTTACGTTTCAAAACCCAGTAGGCATCCAATCCCTTGGGAAGGATTTCATAAAAATGGCGGCGTCTCCTCAGATTGCTCTTCCCTTTGTGGTCTTTTTTTTGTCCAGGCACTCCGCTCTCAGGATTAGCTGATGCAGACTCCAAGTGAGTAGATGAGTTAGATTCTCGATTAAATAAATCCCTGGCAGAGTAGTCCACAGAAGAAAACCCATTAGTGGACTGTGACACAGTAGATTTCTTATTGGAAGGGCACCCGGTGCAACTTGGATCAAATCGCGATGAGAGCATCATCGCAGCATTCTGTTCAAGGCTCTCTTCATCATAATCATTATCCTCTTTGAAATCGATAAAGATGCTGCCTGAGACTGAACTACCGGCTGAAGGCTCAGCCCTTTTTGTATTAGATCCACTGCCACCACCACGAGCTGCCAAACTCTTCCTATTCCTATTATTGGTCTGTTGCTTTTTTGAAGATGTATCAACATTATTTACAATGAATAGATCATTTTCTTGATTAGCAGGCTGAGCTGAACTCGCACCACCGTTCCTACTTCTCTTAACTTTATCAAAGACTATTTTCTGCTTTCCTTTTTTAACTAAATTAACTAATTGGTCATCCAGATTGACATCATCCTTGGCTTTCTTAACTTTATCTTTAATTTTTACAACCGGACCAACAAAATCAGAAAGTCCTGACAGCTTGAAACAATCACTTCTAAACTTCTTTGGCCCCGTCGAACTTCTTGGATGCTTTGGGAATCTAAAAACGTATTCATTTTCACGTGAAGTAAGAGACAAGCCGTCAAACTTCTTACTGCCACCTGTCAATTTTCCACTTGATCCCGACCCCACTTTCACACTAATACCGTAATCTTCCGTACTCTTTTTAGCCTCAGACTTACTGTCAGTAGTCAGTCTTCCAATTGATCCCGATCCCAAATCAACAGAATTAGAAACTTCTGATAGCTTGGAAAACCGATCACTTTTAAACTTAGGCCCCACTGAACTCTGCAGATGCTTCGGGAAGCTAAAAACATTCTCATTTTCGCGCGGAGTAAGAGACAAGCCGTCAAACTCCATACTGCCACTAGTTAATTTTCCACATGATCCTGACCCCACTGTCAATCTATCACCGCAATGTTCCGTACTCTTTTTAGCCTCAAACTCACTGTCAGTTGTCGTATTTCCACTTGATCCTGATCCCACCATCACCCTATTACCACAATCTTTCCTGCTTTTCTTAGCCTCTGACTCAAAACTACTCAGAGATGAGCTTTTTCTGTTCTTCCTGTTCTTTTTCTTCTTTCCATCTTGAAGGTCACACACTTTGGAAGTCTTTGCTCCATTTTGTTCCTCTTCAGAGTTCCTAGAATTGTACAGGCTCTGAAGGTCCAAAGATCTTTTTTTCTCAGGAAATTTTACTGAACCAGACTTCTCTACAATCTTTTCCATCACACACTCTCAATCCAATCTCCCCAAAACACTAACCTCAAATTTCAATTCCCACCCAAATCTGTAACCAAAACACCACATAAAAGAAATCAATTAACATCCAAACAAAACTTGCAATTTCAATAATAAAACCTAAAAAGCTTCAAAACATTGAAAACAAACCCATTTGCACAAATAAAAATCGATTAAATCACACAAACTAACAACACAACGTAAAAAAATCAGTATCTGTACATAAAATTGCTTATGTATATATTACCTCTCCAGGCCCTCCTCTGAATTAACGAAAAAGTAGAGATCATGCATGAAAAGGGTTTGATTTTCGAGAATTCAAATAGCCTCTGTTTGAAACCTTAACCCGAATATGATTTATCCAAAATTTCAAATGAATTTTTCCATCACATTTTTCATCATTTCATTTTTCCAGATAGGAAGCTACTAGGGTTTATATTTTCTGAGCTAATAGTAAAGAATTTTATGGCGATAATTTCTAAAATATATGGTGACGCCACGTTGAGAAATCTAGACCGTGAAAGGGAATTTGACGGTGAGGATTGGGGTTGGGTAGTTGAAGTGCTGGCAGTATGAAATAAAACGAGAACAACTTTGGTTAAAGCGAACGGCTATGATTTTATGAGTGAAAATGGACGTTAAGATATCAGAATTTTGGTCACTGAAATGTTCGAAAATTAAAAATTCACATCTGTGTTTCCGGAAAGCGTGTAAATTGGCCCTAGGCTTTGAAATATTTACTGGAGTGCCATTTGAAGTGGTGACGCGTTACAATTGGCCTTCTTTTGGATCATTAAGTTTTAATGCATTTTTCAATTCTTTTTTCAATCGCACATTCTTTAATAAAATAATATTTCACGTAAATTCAAATTTTTTTTTAATTTTTTAGTCACCCATTCTCCAAAAAAATTATTATTCCAAAATACATTTTCCCTAAACAAGACATTTTGTCACGTTAAAGGGAGTGAATGGACAAACGACTTATTAGTATTTCATTACGTCACGTTTATATCAATCAATTTCGAGTTTATCGATTTTTTATTAAGGTAAGAAAAGAGTGAAGCCATTAGTTGAACGGATAAATGACAGGGATCCAACAGATTTAAGGAAAAAAAATTACTACATTGCGATTAGTTTTTTAAAAGAAGAAAATAACGACATACTTAAAATAGAATTGATTCGGAATCTCGATTAAGTTTTTTGAAAGATAATAACTCGATATGGAGCCTCTCATGTCTCGGCATAATTGAACAACTACAAATTTGGCCCCTGTTTGGTATATATTAAAATTCTCATTCACATTCTTCTACTTATTTTCAACCACACATTTTTCAATAAAATAATATTTTTCATCACATCAATAACTTTTTCTTCTTTTTCAACCACACATTCTACATTAATTTACTATTTCAGAATACATTCTTCCAAAAAGGTCAAACACACCCTTGATGTGAATGAACTTCGAGGATATTTCTTATGCTGATTCTACTCCAAACAATACTTGGTGCTTCGTTCTCACACAAACCGTGAAAAGCTTACTTCAGTATTGATCTTCCGAGAAAGAATGAAACTTCCTAATTATGAAGATAGATTTTTGTTTAGTGGGGGTCTATTTTTGTGTGAAATTGCTTCAATATGTTCTCCTTAATAGAGCTCAGCGACATGTACACTACAAAGTCTACTAGTGTTTTATTTTACGCATTTAAGTAATTTTTCTTTGAGTTAAGCAATTCGTTAAGGTTAGGGTACATTGCATGTCGATTAAATGATAAGATATCATTCTAAATTCATGATTGGGACAAATTCTTTAACATTTATATTTCTCCATATTCATTTTCAAACATATATTATCTTAATAAAATATTTTTTCATGTAAATTCATAATTTTTTCTTAATTTTTAATCAGATAATTATTTAAAAAATATTTTTCACAAAATTTATTCTTTAAAATTCTACATTTAACGGATGCCCTAATTTTTCAGTCGTGAACGTAACTTTTTCCTAATTTTTCACCACACGATTGTTAAAAAATAATTTTTCACAAAATTTATTCTTGAAAAATCTACGAAGAACAAATGCCCCGAGTTTATAGTTGTGGACACTGCCGTAAGGATTTGATGAATCTCAAACAAACTAAAGAAAATAAAATTTAGGATAGAAATTTAAGAAAATAAATTAATTATTGGAGTGATATAAAATCTTCTGAAAAGGTAAAAAGTTGACGCACCAAAAAAGGAAATTAATTGAATAAATTGATTTAATTGCATATTATCATTGCCACCTTTAAATCAATTGACTTTTGTGTTGAGCGATTTCCTATTAGATGCATTGTATGCACATTAAAGAGATGTTAATTAGAGGCAAAGTTAGGGAAAGATATTTTATTTTTTTTGTATGAGACTGCTACATAAAAGAAAAAATTCCACGTTTTTTTATACATATAGAAAATAATTGGGCTGCCCCTATCCATGATGTTAACACTTAGTGCATGTTTGAGTCCATTGTTTTGCCCAAATTATATTTTGGAATAATATTTTGATGAAGAATGTGTGGTTAAAATATAAAGAAAAGTTTTGAATTTGCGTGTAATATTATTTATTTGAAAAATGTCCGATTGATAATAAAAGAGAGAATAATATATTTTGAAAATAATGAGTAGCGAACAAGGACTTTATAAATTTATAATTGTAGACATTGATATTAGTTCAACGACTGTTAGAACAGTACATAATCAACATTTTAATTTATTACTATGAGTAGATAATCTAAGTCTTCATGATCCCAAAAGATGTTATTGATTGTACACGTGAGTCGAGTGTAGTGGGACATGGTTTTTAAGTAAAGTTTTATGCTATACCTTGGTAAGTTTTATTAGATCCAAAACATATTAGTATTCATAATTCCGCCATATTAAAACATTTCATTGGATCCACTATTTTTTTCACTTTTTCATCACACTTTTTTTAGAATCGCCATTTTTATCAATAATCACATAGATATGGACGGATTTGAAGTTTAAGATGTACTAAATGATTTAATATTTTATTTTTAATTGATTCGTTATGTGAAATTTGTGTAAATGTAGAAAATGATTTATATAAGTAATATGACTGCAATTTAGTATTGATTCAACATATCAATATAGCATTTTTTTTAACAAGGAATAATGATATTTATCATTATGATGATAGAATATCGGTGATGTGACAGTCTACATAGAATAATGAGAATGTGCAATTCAAAAAAAAAAAAATTTGACGTAGAACCCGCAGCTGCTACCCGTCAAAGGATGTCCGATTACTGTGAGTGCGCACTACGTAAACTCCGCTCTATGTGCGTACCCACAAACCACACAGAAGAGGTGAACCGCACTAGGAAAGCCCGGTGCGATGGACTCGACAGAGAAAGTGTTGGCAGGGGATTCGAACTCGTGATATTTGGTCTCTGCGTTCACCTGCTCCACCAACTCGAACACCCATTCGGGGCGTGCAATTCAATTTTTATGAGAGGGAGAAGAAAGAGAGAGAGACATGTAGAAAATAATGAGTTGACATGTCATCGATATTTCACCATCATGATGATAAATAACATTACTCTTTTACAAGATATAAAAAACCTAAATTAACGCACAATACATGTTCACTACGACTATTCCTTTTAAACATGCAAACCAACACGAACAACATTTATTGCCTTTACAAGCAACAAGCCAACAACTATGATTTTGACGATTTTATTCCCTTTAAATGTTTATTGCTTCTACGAACACGTGAAAACACGAATCACTGTGACTTTTGGTTGAATTTAAGAGAAATGTTGAGTGGTGTGATGGTTTTGCCCCATAATTTTAATTCGTGTGAGATGTTAAAATCCACAACAAAGATTTCAATAACATGAAGACTATTTACATATTTAAATACGTTGATATAATAAAATCTTATTTTAAAGGTGGGAGATTTGCAACCACATCATTTTATATTGTTAGATAGCCCAACACTTATCATCCATTTGGAAAGAATTTAAAAATTATTTAATTTATCAATAGATAAAAGTCACTGGTCGATAATGGATAGTATTTGTGGATTCATTATAATGTTTTGTTGAAAATGAAGTTTGACCATTTACAAATTGATCGTAATTTTAGCCAAACGAAGACTAATTTTCCTAAGAATAATGGTACAAATGTAATTTCACAAAATACAATATTTAAGATTGAACAAGTGAAATGAGATCGAATCAAGTACCGTCTGGTCATCATAAATGTAACCTTTCTATAGGCTCATGAGTAAAGTTGAAAATAGATACGAAATATAGTCCATGTTTGGTATAATTAAAATTATATATTTTGTAGATTTTAATAAAAGTAGAAGAAACATGTTATTAAAAATTTGTGGTCTTATGAAAAAAATGAATTTTAAAGAATTTATATCAAAGAGGACTTGGCTTTTCCTCAATGAAATGAAAATTAAATTCATGCAACATGATAAAGACTTTCCATTATTTAACCGAAAAAATATGTGGCCATGAATGAGAAAGAAGAATTAAGGAGAACAGAGTTGATTGGATGGTAAAGTCATGGAAATGTTTCCTTCTTCAATATTTTGGACCTCAACTACATGGACGATATGTTAGTGCTGAAACACGGAAGATTCGAAATCTTATATCCAAAACATTGTGTATGGATGGTACGAATTATCCAAACAAGAATTTTTGAACAGTTAACAACCAATTGTAATTTTTTTCGTAACTTTTAACGACACGGTTTTTTTTTTTTTTGAAAAACACTTTCCAAAATCTACTCTAAATAATCTGCATCAAATAGTCTAAAATTCAATATAATTAATCTCATGTTTGTCTATCATTCTCCATTCTTTTTTTAAAATTCATTTTCAATCATATATTTTTAAAATAAAATATTTTGCATTATTCAAAAAAATTACCATCCCAAAATTCATTTTTCTTAAAATACTCTTTTTAGTAGACATCAAATGGGGGCTAAAGTACCAATTCAGTTAGGTTCACCTACACCCATGAGCTGAATTTGTATAAACACGAACAAAACCACTCCACTACCGAACATACCACAATATGAACGTTATCTTTATCGTAGACCTCTTTCGTTAAGAGTATTCCAACTCTATCGCTCAGCTGATAATATACTCAGAAACGTTTTTTGTTTTTTTTTTCTCGCATTATTGCCTGGCCTCTCATTCTGAAAATCCCCTCTTTCTCAAGAAACCCTAGTTTTCTCTTAATTCTAGCTGTGTTTATCGATTCATAATTCGTCGATCAATCGTAATATTTTTTTTTTTTTGAATAACTGGGTGTTATTGATATTTGGTATTCGTTCTGCATAAGATTAAGTTACATAGAAATTGGGTTCTGAATCGATTTAGTGGGATTTTTTTTTCTTTTGGTCTTCCGTGTGTCGATTTGTCCTTTCTCTTGTTTGCTCTTTTGGATTTTTAAGTATTTGGAATTCCGGGAAAACGACTCGGATAGATAAGTTAGAGAAATTTTACTATTTAATTGAAAAATTGTCAATTTCCTTGCCCCAGTTGAAAGAAAATGGTTGGAGGTGGGAATCGGAGGGACGATGGATCTTTTAAGATGACTAATAATAATGTTTTTGCGGCGCTTGACAATTCGAGGAAGAAGAAGAAGTCAGATAAGGATAAGGGCTCGGGGAAGAGCAGTAAGAGCGCTTTGGAAACTGGGGCTGGGAAATCGAAAGAACCTGAAGAGAAGCCACAGGTTTACTGGTCTCCTGCTCCTTTGACCGTGAAGTCATGGGCTGATGTGGACGATGAAGATGATGATGATTACTTTGCCACCACTGCCCCACCCCAGCCTGTGTGGGGAGGTTCGGGTTTGAATCAAACTGAAGAAACTACGCAACCAGATCCCACGGAGGTAAATATATAGACTGACGTTTATATTATTTGTTTTTTAATTATTGATTGAGATGTGTCCAATATTTATAGCTGGTGGATACTTGTTCTAAACAAATCCGGTTATGTTTGGTTTTTCATCGTATGTTGCTTTGTTGTATATGTGTTTGTTCATGCTAGGAGCCATGATTGGTATTGCTGTGTTACCCTTTTGTACTTATGTTTCCTTTGTTGCATAGTCAATGAAACTTATGCAGTTTATTTATACTAAAGATAATATATTATGCACAATAGGAATGTTTATTGGTTAATCATGTTGTGATTTCATAGATTGTTATACGTGGTCATCCGGTGGTGGTGTTGTGCACCCGATGACTTGTAAAAATATCGTGGATGTATAGAAAAATTAAGAAACGTTTTTGACGTGGAAAAAAGGTCGCCTGTATACTCTCTTTCATGTTTTATAAAGAGACAAGATCACATCTCTTTATTGGGAAAAAAATAGTTAAATAAAGGAGGATTGGTGATTCTCACTGTTTTGTACTGTGGCAAATAATTTATACCTTCAATCATGATACATCCGATACTTCTAGGCTGTCCAGTTGACTAAGCTGTAAGCTACCGAAATGATAGTATCTGTCCTTTTTTCATTGGATTTTATATCCTCTGTCCACGATTAGCAGCCAAGTTTTGACCTATATATTTATCTAATGTTCTGGGGGTGTTTGATGCAGTTTTTGGAAATAGCTCTTTCTTATAAAGTGTAAGGAAGCAGTTAGTTTATTTTTTGGCTGACGAGTCTAAACAGGAAGGTAATTTTATTGGCTGAAAGAATGAGACTTTTTCTTTAATTGCATTGTATGCCCTTCAAAATGATGTTATTTGCAATTCAATATTTTGGTGAGTTGCATCAAATCGTTTCTTTAAATGGCTAATATACCATTTGAAATGACTTTTGAAGCTAATAAGATATTCAGTATTTTAGATCGCTGAAGAAGAAAGCATTGAGAAATACATTGTTAGTGTAACATTTGTAACCTTCCTTGCAGAATCCTCATTTACTAACTCCACACACGAGATTTCTCGACTCCAATCCTTTTCTTCTCTCTCTCTGTGCGTCTGTTTTCTTCGTTTGTGTTTATTAACGATGCTAAGTAAAGAGATCATAGATGAGACTCTGAATTTGCAGCTGCTATCGTCTATCTTTCTCAAGTTTTATCGTCTTTTCATTTAAAAGATTTGAATTCATGCCTCACTTCCACTTCTTTAATCATAGCATTCGATCTCCTCAACTAGTTTTCTCACTTGCCACAATATTTTCCTCTGCCATCACACTCACGCCTAACCAAACTTTGTCAATCATTTTTGCCACGATGTTCATTTCATTGCTAAATCTGCTAGAAGATCTAAAGCAACTAGTTGTATAGCAACCACAACAAACCATGTTAGTTGATTTACCCCTCCCTCTTCTAACATGTTTTACGGAGATTGCCTCACTCTTGTGTACAGCAACAGAGCCAAGCATTGTGTTATCTTTTTTTTTATACTTACTAGATATGCCCTTCATCCTCTTGCCAGAATCCTTTCCTCTGGTAAGATGAAATCCCAGAAGATGACATCATTTGCCAATCAGAGATCCATGGTTTTCAATGAAGTGCCTAGCTAGATTTCTGTTCATATATGGAATTTTAAAGTGATGAATGTGATTAAGATTAATTACGTAACTTAATACGCTTATCTGTTGGAATTGCAGGAAATTGAAAGTGAAGATGATCTTCTTGATGAAGCTGATGATGTGGAGGAGGAAGAGGAGCACGAACATGAATCGCAAGTGCAGGAAAAGCCTGAGCTAGTACCAATAAAACCTCCAGTAGCTTCACCAGCACCTAAAGAGACAGAAAGGCAGCTATCCAAGAAGGAGAGAAAGAAAAAAGAGATGGCCGAACTGGAGGCAATTTTAGCTAATTTTGGTGTTACCCCAAGCGAGAAAGCCTTAGATGAATCGTATGGTAATTGTGTATCTCATTGTCTTCACGAAAATCATTTATTTCTCCTTTGCTAGAGAGCAGCTTTATTTTAGGATTTCTTCTTCATAAATATGCTTTTTGATTATTATTATTATTATTATTATTATTATTTGACATCTCTGAGGTTCTTGTACATGTTAGTTAATATCATTTTTTGTTGCTGTCTTCGTGTCTGGTCCTTGTGGTTTGATTTCATTGTTTTCTGGGGTAATTTTACATCTTGTTGACACATCTGTGGTGACTCTCGTGAATCCATTCTCTCTATTGGTCCTTCTTCGTAAAAATTGCAGTTATTGGTGAGACTATTGTGTTGAGAATACGATGAACTTTCTGGCTAAACCTTGCTTCTTTACAAACTTGCAGATGCTACAAAAGAAAAGAAAGAGGGACAGTTGAATGGAGAAGCAGAGAAGAAAGATAGTGTCCCTGCAGAATCCAAAAGCACAAAGAAGAAGAAAAACAAGGATAAAGCTTCAAAAGAGGTGAAGGAACTGCAGGAGCAACCAGACAGCTCTCATGTTCCTAATGGACAAGAGGAAAGTGCTGGAACCGAACAGGTGGAAGATGATGCATCATCTGTTGACATGAAAGAGCGGCTAAAGAGAATGGCTTCCGCAAAGAAGAAGAAATCCAGTAAAGAAATGGATGCTGCTGCCAGAGCTGCTTCTGTGGAGGCTGCCACAAGGAATGCAAAACTTGCTGCTGCTAAGAAGAAGGAGAAGAACCATTACAACCAACAACCAGCACGATAGGGGCATTTTTTTCATTGTTTATTTGCCATGCAAAATAATCTTCGCGCTCCTCTTGTTTCGTAATAGATGGACATGCTAATACAATTTTGCTCATTGAGTATTTCCCTTTTGCTATTGCATACTTTTTAACTACGGCTATGGATTTGTGTTATAATTTTACTTGTTTTATTTTTGTCGAATTTTGTTATGACTAATTAATAGTACTTACTGGGCGTCATGCTTTTTCTCGTGGTGCTTTAAGGCACCTGCATGTTAATTGGGCTTTCCTATTAACTTTGCATTTATAATCCTCGCCGGAGGAAAATTCAATGTCTTCCAGTCCAATTGTGAAGGAGTTCAGAAGTGAGGACCCTTCAAATTTCTCTAAATCTACGCTGTAGTAATCTTTTATATTCTCATTGTTTCAAGATGAATGATTTTATTTGACACGAATAGATTTTAAGTTTGACATTTTGGGTTGTTCTCTTTGTATTTTAGTTTTATGTTTTGAGTTTTGAATTCATTTGGGATTTTGTATTTTGAGTGTCCATTTTGAGATTATTGAAAATATGTTCTTTTTGACATTTTAAAAAATTGTTTTCAAAAATTAAAAAAATGAAAATCCCGTCTCCCCTCCCCTCTCTCTCGTCTCTCTTTCTCTCTCAACGAAGCCCGCCGCCGCCACCACTNTTTGACATTTTAAAAAATTGTTTTCAAAAATTAAAAAAATGAAAATCCCGTCTCCCCTCCCCTCTCTCTCGTCTCTCTTTCTCTCTCAACGAAGCCCGCCGCCGCCACCACTTGCATCTCTTTCATCGCTACGGTTGTAAAATTGGCCTTGACCCATGATTGGGAGGGATGCACCAAGTGGAGAGGAGGCTAACACACGTGGTCCGCGATCGTGGGACGGTCGGACGGCGTCGGAATTTGCAAAACTCAAATCGCGACAGTCGTTCTTCTCGGATGAAATTCGAACATTCCAGAGTTGTTTGGGGTGGATGGGGGACATGGTTGGAGTCACCTAGGGATGGGCATTTGACCAGTGGTGTCGCACAATCTTGGGCGTCGCTGGATGTGAAATTTTTGGCAGAAATAGGTAGCGCCAGAATGGTTTTTTGGCTTCCAATTTCTGTTGATTCTTGTTGTTTTGTGGCTGATGCATGATTGGAGGTGATAGAGGGGAGTGAGGTGAGGTTGGTGGTGGTGGAATCTGGCGATTAGGTGGCCGGAAAGTGGCTTCCAATCTGTTTTTGCTGGCGATGGTTGTAGTGGTGTTGTTGGCGTTGGGTTTAGTGGTGGTGTTGTAGCTATGGCGGCAGCGGAGGCGGTGCAGTGGTGGGTCGCGGTGGTGCATTGGTGGTTGAGTAGCGGTAGTGGTTGGCAATGATTGAACACACCCAAAATACGTTTTGAAAATTTTGGCTTGATCATAACTGAAAACACCTAAAACAATAAATTTGTCGTTTTGAGTTTTTTTCTGTAAATTTTTAACTTGTTTTCAAAAACGCGTTTTCGATAATAGAAAAGAGGACACAATTTCACTATTTTGGAAAATCGAAAATAGAAAACGGTAAAGAGAACGTGTCCTTAGTTTTTTGCCCACGAAAGAGAAGAAGTGAAAGGAATATCAAGCTTTCTTGAAGGGTAATTTTGGCAAAAGAATAAAAATAAGGATCTGGCTGTTTTGGTGTTGGAGTAGATTTTACAATGGTATGAATGATATAGTGTTGAATTATTAGTAAAAGAACAATACTCGGTGTACATGATTTTGACAACATTGTTGTCGCTTGACGTGTTGTCATTAAATAGTTTAAAAACAATTCATCATTTCAATCAATAATTTTTTTGCCACAACCGAAATTGTCAACAATGTTGCACAAATAACATAATTCAATGTTTGGTGTACAATGATTTTGCCTTGACAATGTTGGCATGTTTCATTGGATGGATTTAAAATAATTCATCATCTCAACCAATAATTTTTTTTTTGCCACAATCAACATTGTCAATAATGTTGTACCAATAATTTTTTTTGCCACAACCACTATTGTCAATAATGTTGTACAAATAACATAATTCTTAGTAAAATTGGAAGAGAAGTGTAAACTAGCATCCATATTGTATCCATTTACAATACACACACACACACATATATATATCAAGCTTTGATAAAATCAAATTATAAAAAAATTATTTAATAAATGGAAATCGTAGTCTTTCATGCAAGTAAATACAAAAATAAAGTAAATAAAGTATAAAAAATCAACCCTGGTAAGTAAGTGAAGAAAAACACACAATAATGTTCGAGTTAAGTAGAAAGTAATAAAAAGAATAAAAAATCTCAAACATGATTCAATGATTAATGATATTGGTATGTAAAAAAAGGAAAAGGGAATTTTGTGTATTTTTTTTAGATTTGAAGTAGAAAATGAAGGAAATTTTAAGGACTAAAAGATTAAATTAGTATTTTGAATGGTTAATTAGTATCATATTATTTATTACAACATATTTTAATTGTACTTAAAGTTTTCAATCGTTACTTATTATAAACTTGAAGCTTTAATTGAATTCTTATTTTCAACTGTCTATTATTCAACATATCTCGTCCTAAATGATAATTTCGGTCGAAATATTTTTTTTACATACTTTGAATAAAGAAAAAAAATACTTTGTTGCATTTTCGTATTTTTAAAATGAAAAATAGGTCCATTTTACGCTCTCCCAACGAACTTTTTGGATGAAAAAGTTATTAGAAAGCAGATACGTTGAATGTTAATGAAAAATCGAAAAAGAATTAAAGACATAAGCTCTACAGTGAACAAAGATTGAGCATTTTAAGTGAACTTAAAATATTAGTGTAATAAAAAAAAGTGTAGCGTGAATATAGTTATCCAAAATAAGAAAAATTAGTAGGTGTTAAACATAGTCTATTGCCAATTTTGCCCTTCTAAAATGCGAGGGGATGGATTTGCTAAATGTAAAACATGCTTGCATGCTTTTAATCGAATTCTAAATTGTAAAACTTACTTGAAAATCTAAAACAAGATTGAATCACTTGCCTTTTGATTACTTGCTTTCCACACCATCTTCTACTCACTCATTGGTTAAAAATTCGATCACAAATGAAGGAATTTGATAGTCACAATCCAATAACCCAATTTCAGATGTTATATTTCCATAAATCAAGCCTCCGATCTCATCTACTTTTTAACCTTTGAAGGAACCCGAATTTTTGCACATATATATATATTGTTTGTTGTATAATGGAAGTTATATATATGGTTGAGGGTGATGGGAGGATAAATTTTAAATTCAAAATTTAACTCCTCCCTCTAAAAAATCATCATATACAAATAGAGTCGGGTCAATCCACATGGGTGACCCGTTTTCTTCCAACATTTCCCACTCACACATGGTGGGCTTAACCTGATTTTTATATAATCTCAATTATATTTATCTCAAAATCTCAAAGTTCATACGGGTAAATGGATGTACGACTAGCGAGTTAAGTTAAGAGCACACAACACTATACACCTGTTATGGATATATAGCAGCTCTACAAGAAGAAATATATTTTCTTGCTATACCCGACATATTTTCTAACGCCAATTCGAGTATTTCTAATCCCTCAATAAACCAAAGAACATACTCAACCTTCATATATATTGTATTCACAATTGTGTCTCAAAACTCAAAGAGTTAACATAATTGTTCGGCCGATGAATAAAAATTGAGGTGTTAGATAAAATAGTCTTAATTTCTTACTTGAATCCCTTAATTTCAAATCAGCTGCTTTCCTAGACATGTCATATCAAACCGAATCAACAATAATTATTGGAAACATGCTAAAGTAGCAACACGAAAATGAAATTTCAAGAAACAGTCAAAAGTCATAAGGGTATAAAATTTTGAGGTCATAAATGCATCGGAGACACACAATGAAGAAACATTGATTAATTCTTTCATTTCTCATTGATCGTTAAAGCACACGTAATATGAAACACGTGTTAAGATATTTTCTCCATTCTTAAGACATATGCCTAATCTTACAAATAAAATACACCTTACAAATCATAGTTCAGATATTCCTCGATATATAATATGAGTTCTCTTTATCTTTATTCATCTAGGAAATTTCAATTGAGAACTTGATCTGGCTATAGAACTTCAAAATACCTATCTTTTTTTAGACATACCGGTTACTTATTGTAATCTCATCTTGATATCTCATCAAGACGACTGGGTCATATATACAATATGATCACTGTATCTCATCTCAGCACTCCTCAAAGTGTTTGAGGCAATTGTTCGTGTGAGTGAACAAATCTCAACTTGTTTGACATACTTTATGTGTGCATATTAAATATTAATCTAAAAATCACGGTAGAAAATTACTCTTAACATATGAACTCAAATATCGTTCATTAATGGACTTAAAGAAAGTTTACATAGTACATAATTCAAATTCTATGCAATCCCAAAGATTTAACACGAGTCATAAAAACATCTCTAAGGATAGTTTTGTAAATGGATCTGCTATCATTTGGTGCGTAGAAATATATTGCACACTCACTTCCTTCTTTCTTATGATGTCTCTTAC
>CAIGRP010002296.1:0-20202 GCA_903798385.1 Fraxinus cuspidata
GAGAAATATTACATAAAATGAGTTCGAGTTAAATGGGTCTCAATAGACTTGTATCGAAAATTTTAACTAGAGACCCAAATGAAACACACACACACACACACACACGGACAGAGAGGGTGACGCAAAAGACAGAAGAAAAGCAGAAAAATAAAAAGAGAACAGGGGCACTGGGTGGAGAAAAGAGAAGAAGAAAAACGTACAAGAAAGAAATTGGAAAAAACAAAAAGAAGAGAAGAAGATTAGAGAGGCGGAGAAAAAAGTTAAAAAAGTCAAAAGAAAAGAAAAAACAAATTGCATGAAGGAAGGAGAAGAAAACGGGGCTGAGAGAAAAGAGAAAGAAAGAAAAAAAAAAAAGGATACTGCAAATATCAAAAATTTCACGTTTCGTCAATTTTGGTGATATCTTTCTTCTTTTCGTGTTTTTAGTTTTACAATATGAATACTAATTTTTATAATAGAAAAAATAATGTAGTCGACTTGCGATCCTTTATTTATTTTTTATTCAAGAGTTTTTTGTGATTTATTTATATATGTGTTTGTTTTATTATGAATTTAATGCATTAAATTAACTGATTAATAATTTGATGATTATGCGAGTCTTTTATGAATCGAGATGTGAGTTTGAGGTTTAGACCATATAATAAATTTAGTAATTAGTATAACGTGTCGAGATACCTATATTAATTATTGTGATCATAATATGAATTCTTAGAATTAGTGTTTCATTTAACTAAAGTTGATTTACATAAAGATATGAAATTTAATTAGTTAAATATGCTCAATGAGAATTCAAGAAGAGTAAATTGAATACAATAGAAAAATTTGATCGAACATTACAATAGGTTATGAATCTTGAATTAAGAATAAATGTGATGAATAGACGAAATTGTTATTCCCTAATATTCATTACATATTTGAATTTTCAATTACCATTGATTTTATATTTTCAATTAGATAAAGCAGTCGAGAAAAATAATCACAATCATCATAATTATTTACTCGTTTTTGTCAAATAGAAGTTAAAAAAATTAGATTAAGTTCTAAATTATAGTATTAGTGGGAACGATATTCGGACTAAATGGTCTACTATACTGCTTATTATGATATCGTATACTTGCAATATAAAAAATGCAACAAGGTCCATCTCTCTCGACAGCCATCAATCTCATGACACTTCCTCGCATCCCAATAAGAGGAATCACCTCAATGAACAATACTATTTATCATCACGATGATGGAATATCAGTGATATAATAACTCATATATATATATATATATATACACACACACACACATCTCTCTCATTTCTCTTTTTCTCATAAAAATTGAATTGTTTAATCTCATTCTTCCAAATAGACTACTATATCACTGATGTTTCATCAACAAAATAATAAATAACATTATTCCACTGCAATAGCCATGTCAAGCAGTCCTTGAAGGGTGGATGGCCACTTCAACTAGCGAGAAAGGAGATCACATAGAGTCCATTGGTATCTTCGAAAGATTGGGCAGGGATAGAGACGTGCCAAAACGACCCCTCGCAATCTCAACATTCACCAATAGCAAGGATCGTCGAATACAGGACAAAGAGCCTCACGCTCACAAGCAAAAGTATAGCAACGATGAATTTATTTTAGCAAACATTTTAATAGTATTTTCACAATTTAAAATCATTTATATAAACTGTTAAAAAAAATCTATACAAGCTCAACGCTACAACAATATTTTTCAAAATTAAAAGTTCGTGAATTAGCCATTTACCATGATCAACCACGTATTAATTGAAAAGAAAAACGAATATTGACACTGTAATATGAGTATTATGATCCTATGTAAACATAACCATAAACATTTTCTGTCATAAATGACTTAGCTAGAGGAAATTGAAAATGATATAAAGTACAAGATTGGACTAGACGATTCTTGCTTTCTCCTTCAAAACTGGGAAGCCATTATAATTTATTGTAAAATGGAAAAAATCAAAAAACAAATAATAAGGTAAATATCATTTGCGGTCACTAAACTTCTAATGAAATCTCTATTAGGTCACTAAATTCTAATGTTGCAATTGGGCAATTAACTTCAGTTGAGTTTCACTAAACCTCAATTGTTAGCTTCGAATTTCACCACTACGTCACACATTATCTCCTATATTTATGGAATTTGCTTATTTGACGGTCGTACCGCAATCTATATTTATAATTGAAACATGCGAAGGGGCATATACCAACTTACTTCCATGTTATGTCATATTAATGTGGAATAAAAAAGTTATGTCTTGTAGCCTTTTTAATCTAAAGATATACTATAACCCTTGTTTTACCATTTTCATTTAAGGGTGCCATATAACGATTACTTGAAAGTTTGGTTACGTATGATCGTCAACTAAACAGTTTCCGTCAATTTTGGGTAGGAACGGTGGCAAAATGTGACAAAGTGGTGAACTTTGAAATAGAATAAAGTTCAATGACTCAATTGAAAAAAATTAAAGTTTAATGATCCAACTTATTTTGCTGAGGAAATTTTTATTATTTTTGCTAGATTTATTCATTGTAATTTGAATGTATCAACAAATAATATGGCCTTGATAAGTAAATAAATTAAACTTGTAAACAGGTAATGGAAGATATATTTCAACATGAAGTATGCATCCGTAGCTACATATATATTCCAGCATTAAGTCGTCGATGACTAGAAGCAAAACTTTCCATTTGGTTTTCTTATATAAATAGTTCAAAAATTCTTTAGCCTAAAAAATTAGTCCCTTGCCTTTTAGTACCTAACTACTGAGAGTAGTGTGACATTTTTGCTGTCATATAAGTTTGCTTTTGTAATCATCATTTTTTGTTTTCAAGTACATGGTTGGTAGTGAATATTTTTTGAATTATAGGCTAAGTATGGTCTTATGAAAAAGCTTTCATGTGTAAGGTATTGTGGTAGGTGAAGTATGGGAGTCCATTTTGTACTCAAAACCTGTTGTAAAAAATTAGATATATAGCAATGAAATAAGCCAGCCGAGTAGCTTACTTTTACAATTCAAAACAGAGTTTATATTTTCATTCTTTTTGCTTTCATATACTTTCATGGTATCGGAGCTCCTTTGATCTTAGAAGTGACCATGAAGAGTAGAAGAATAGCAGGTGAAACAAATGATAGAAACAACCGGCCAAGGTAACTTCAGTAGATAGAAAAGAAGATGGCTTCAAGTGGCTTCACAACATCATTGCCCTCCGCATTCACTAGTGAAAATTACAAATTCTGGGCTACAAAATGAAAGCTTATCTCAAAGCTTATGATTTGTAGGAGATAACTGCAACATGGATTGAACCTTTACCTTTGAGGGCAAACCCCACGGTTGCTCAAATCAAACAGCATAATGAGGATGTTGCCAAAAAAATTCAAAAAACTTTCTTGCATTCAGTCTGCTAGCTCATATGCTATTTTCACAAGAATAATGACTTGTGAGATAGCAAAAGAGGTCAGGGATAGACTCAAGGAGGAATTCCAAGGCATGACAGAACGAGGCATATGCAAGTACTCAACTTGAGAAGAGAGTTTGAGACTTTGAAAATGAAAGAAACGGAGGCAATGAAGGACTTTGCAGACAGATTGATAAAGGTTGTAAATCAGATCAGGTTGTTGGGAGATGATCTACCCAATAAAAGAGTGGTGGAGAAGGTTTTAATAAGCCTACCTGAGAAGTTTGAAGCTAAGATATCATCACTGGAAGACTTTAGAGATCCGTCATCAATAACTTGAGCTGAGTTGGTTAATGCTCTACACGCAACTGAGCAAAGAAGGCTAATGAGGCATGAGGAACAAACTAAAGGAGCTCTATTTGTTAAAGCAAAATACAAAGCTCAAACGAGCCTTGGAATTAAGAAGTTTCAGTTTGAAAAGAAAGAAGCTGAAGGCAACAAAACTGGAAACAAAGAGGATAAGTATGCTCATTGTCCTCAATGTAAAAGAAAGGGGCATTCTCCTAAATGGTGCTGCTATAGGTCTGGAGTTCAGTGTAGAGGTTGCAAGCAATTCGGCCATGTTGAAAAGATATGCAAAAATAGGAAAAGGAAACAACCACACAGCAGGCACAAGTTGCAGAGAACCAGCAAGAGTTATAGGAGGAACACCTATTCACAGCCATTTAGATCAATAACATAAGAGAAACTCGGTTGCTGGATAGTGGCTGTACACACCATATGATAGCAAACTCCAATATCTTTATCGAGATGAACAAGGCTTACTCATCCAAGGTGAAAGTATACAATTGAAACTATGTGGATGTGAAGGGGATTCGAGTTATAGCTGTGCAGACATTTGCAGGTATCAAACATATATCTGATGTTCTTTATGTGCATGAGATTAACCAAAATCTAGTCAGTGTAGGGCAGTTACTTGAAAAGCATCATACTTTTATATTTAAGGATAATATCTGGACAATACTAGATAGAAATGGAACTGAATTGATGACGGTTGAGATGAAAAACAAAAATTTCCCTATTGACCGGAAGAATATCACCACACAAGCAATCACTTTTGTTTTAGATGCTTCTACTCTATGGTACAGATGTTTTGGTAATGTTAATTACAACTCTTTAAGGCAATTGTATGAGTTCAGTTTAGTGGATAATTTGCCTGAAATCAAGATAAATTGTGTGTGTGATGTTTACCAATTTTAAATGCAAACCAGGTTACCATTCTCAAAAAATCAGTTAAGAAGGGCCACAACCAAACATGAATTGGTGCATTCAGATGTTTGTGGTCCAATGAAAACTACTACTTTGAATTGCAGCAGGTGCTTCATCCTCTTCATTGATGACTTGACCAGAATGTGTTGGGTATATTTTTTGAAAGCCAAATCAGAGATTGTAGCTGTGTTTCAAAAGTTCAAAAACATGGTGGAGAATGAAAGTGGCTGCAGTATAAAGGCAATCAGAACTGATAATGAAACTGAGTATAGCTGTGAGTAATTTGACAGTTTTTGCAATGCTGAAGGAATTAAGCACCAACTGACTATTCCTAATTCTCCTCAACAAAATGGGGTGAGTGAGAGGAAAATAGGACTATGATGGGGATGGCCAGGTTCCCAAGGAATTCTGGGCTGAAGCAGTCAATACTGCTACCTACCTTCTCAATCGTTTGCCAACAAAAGCTTTGGAGAAGAAGACTCCATATGAAGCCTGGTATGATGTCAAACCAGATATCTTATGTTTAAAGGTGTTTGGGAGTGTTTATTACACTCATATTTGTGATGCAAAAAGGGATAAATTGAGTGATAAGGCCGAAGTTAGGATATTGGTTGGATATTGTACCAATGCTAAGGGGTACAGGGTGTTCAATCCTCATTCAAAAAAGGTACTCTCCAGCATGAACCTTAAAGTGGATGAAAATGCTATATGAAATTGGGAGGCAAGTTCAGTAGTTAAAGCAAAAAAAAAAGTAATTTGATTACTTAAAACAAAGATGGAGAAATCAGTGGAGATGAAGAGGAACTTGATGATGGTTCTGATTCAGAAAATGGAAGGGTAAAGATGAGGCCTTTAGCAGACATATATGCAAGGTGTAATATTGCAATTGTAGAGCCTACAAACTTTTTTGAAGCATCCAAGTCATCTGATTGGATGGCTACAATGAAGGAAAAAATCAGAATGATTGAAAAGAATGATACTTAGGAATTGGCTGATAGAACATTGAATAATCAAGTGATTGGGGTTAAATGGGTGTATAAAACGAAGATAAACCCTGATGGATCTGTCAACAAGCTGAAAGCAAGATTAGTTATCAAGGGTTATGCTCAATAATATGGAGTGGATTTCACAGACACCTTTGCATCTATTGCAAGGTATAAAATAATAAGATTGATGATGGCAATGGCAGCTCAAAAAGGTTAGAAGATCTTTCAGTTACATCTAAAGTCAGCATTCTTAAATGACTACTTAAATGAAGAAATCTTCATTGAACAACCTGAAGGCTTCATGGTTGATAGAATGGAGGATAAAGTGTATCTTCTAAAGAAAGCATTATATGGATTAAGGCAGGCTCCAAGGGCATGGTACAGCAGAATTGATGAACATTTAACCAGTCTTAGCTTCATTAAAAGTTTGAATGAACTGACCTTGTATGTGAAGGAGGAGAAAAAAGATTTAGTCATCATTTCCTTATATGTAGATAACTTATTGAAGGTGTGATGAATGATCTAAAGAAGGTATTTAAAATGACGGACTTGGGGGAGATGCAATACTTTCTTTGTATGGAAATTTATCAATCAGATCAGGGAATTTTCATATGCCAAAAGAAATATGTTGATCCTGAAGAAGTTGAGCATGGAGAATTGTAAACCTGTGACCACCCCACTGATTCAAAATGCAAGATTGTTGAAGGAAGATGATACCAAGAAGATAGATGCAAAAATCTATAGAAGCATTGTTGGTTGTTTGCTCTACCTTACTACAACCAAACCAGATGTAACTTATGCTGTAAATATCCTATCTAGGTTTAGAGAAGAGCCCAGTGAACTACATTTTCAAGCAGCAAAAAGAGTCCTAAGATATGTTAAAGGAACAGAGGACTTAGGAATCTGGTTCAAAAGGTCTGAACACTGGAAGTTAACTGGCTTCATAGACAATGATTGGGCAGGGTGTCCTGAGGATATAAAGAGCACGTCTGGATATATATTGTATATAGGATCAAGCATCCTTTGTTGGAATTCAATGAAGTAAAAGATGGTGGCTCAATCAACAGCGGAAGCAGAACATATTAAAGCATCAGAGGCCAGAAGTCAGGCAATTTGGCTAAGGAAAGTGCTGAAAGATTTAAAGCATAAACAAGATGATGCCACTATCATTTTTTGTGATAATAAATCTACAGCAGCAATGGTTAGGAATCCTGTGTTTCATGGAAGAACCAAACATATAAAGGTCAAGTACCATTCAATTAGAGAGGCACAAGAAAAGGAAGAGGTTGAACTTACACACTGCAGATGAGAGGAACAACTTTTGATATATTAACAAAGTCATTGGGTAAAGGAAGGTTCAAAACACTAAGAGATTGCCTTGGTATTTCCATCAAAAATGTCAAGGAGGAATATTGAGAGTAGTGTGACATTTTTGCTGTCATATAAGTTTGCTTTTGTAATCATCATTTCCGTTTTCAAGTACATGGTTGGTAGTGAATATTTTTTTAATTATAGGCTAAGTATGGTCTTATGAAAAAGCTGTCGTGTGTAAGGTATTGTGGTAGGTGAAGTATGGGAGTCCATTTTGTACTCAAAACCTTTTGTAAAAAATTAGACATATAGGAAAGGAGCCAGCCGAGCAGCTTACTTTTACAATTCAAAACATAGTTTATATTTTCATTCTCTTTGCTTTCATATACTTTTACTAACTTGTTTTCTCCAGCCTTTAGTAAAGCATTCACACAAGGAAAAAAGAGTTCTCGAAAGATAAATATTTGTTCCCATATGGAAGCGCCTCCATTAATAAAGAAAATCCACTAAACCATCAAAGATACAAAAATTTTCCTAACATCAAATTGAACAACCGATTTTTGAATAAGAAGCTGGAGTGAATGAAAGACGATGAGTCAAAAATTGAACCACCAAATTTTGAATAAGAAGCTGGAATGAATGAAAGACTATGATTGAAAACTTTTTTATCGTCACATGTTGTTTGTTATCCAATTAACACCATCGAAAAATGTTGGTCAGAACATGGCGACAAAAAAATAACGGCAGATTTGATGAAAGTATTGTCCAATATGTATGAGAAGCCCTCAAAGTTTAATAAGGTAAACCTCATGAAAAATTATTTATCCTGAAGTTGGTTGAAGGCACTCTAGTAGTAAAGCATCTCAATAAATTCAATACAATTGTCAATAAGTAGGTCTTGATTTAGATTTAAATTTGATAATGAGGTATGTACCGTAATCCTATTGACATTACTATCAAATAGTTTAGAGCTGCAGTTAGTAACTCTATAGGTAATGAGAAACTGAAATTTAGTGATATTTGGACACTATTTTTTGCTGAGATGGTCCTTAAAAGAGATTTTGGAGAAGTCTCAATCTATCCCAAAATGTCGAGGCTAGAGGTAGGGGTTTTGAGAAAAAATTTCAACAAAGGCAACAGTGGAAGTTGAGGAACGGTAAAAG
Source organism: Fraxinus cuspidata (assembly GCA_903798385.1). Taxonomy (NCBI): domain Eukaryota; kingdom Viridiplantae; phylum Streptophyta; class Magnoliopsida; order Lamiales; family Oleaceae; genus Fraxinus; species Fraxinus cuspidata. Next base: position 8,149 of record CAIGRP010002296.1, read on the forward strand.
CAAGCCTAAGTCTAAAAAGATGTGGAATGCTAGAACTATGGCAAGACTCGTCACATGAAAAAGAATTGTACGGCACCGGAAAAAAGAAAATATTATTGACAATGTAGAATCGTAGATGTAGTGATTGAAGGAGTATAAGATGCTTTTCTCTTGTCAATTAAAAGTCTTACTGGTTCTTGGGAGATGGACTCAAGAGCTTCTTGTCACACCACTACACATTGTAAGATTATGGAGAACTATGTTGCTGGGAATTATGGAAAGGTATATGTCTCTGATGAAGAACTTATGGATATTGTCGATGCTAGCGATGTTAGTTTGAGGATGTCAAATGGGTCTGTTTGGAAATTTTATATGGTAAAACATGTACTAAACTGATGCTTAATCTGATCTCAATTGGGCAGCTAAAATATGAAAGTCATAATGTGACTTTCGGTGGTGTGCTTGGAAAGTAACTAAGGGAGCCATGATTTTTGTTTGAGGAAGTATAATTGTAGCTCTTGTATATATTTCAATAGCAGAGACATGGTTGTAGTCTTTGATTCAACTGTTAATTTTGATTTGTGATACTATAGATTAGGACACATGAGTAAGAAAGGAATGAAAGTACGCTACCATAATTGAAATTTGTTGAACACAATTTATGTGAAGAATATATTTTTTACAAGCCAAAAGAGATTATCTTTTCTAATATTGAAAGGGAGCTAACAGTTACAAAATTAAGTTATTCAAATGAATGTGTGGGGACATTAAACTATTACTTCCCTTGCACTTTCTAATTATTATTTGACATTTATTGATAACTCTAGTATGAAAATATTTATGTCCTAAAGAATAATTATGATGTCTTTGATGCATTCAAGAGATGGGAAGCAATGATTGAAAATGAGACATATTTGAAGGTTAAGTGCTTGCAGTCAGATAATAGGTAAGAATATGTTGATGATGATGTCTAGAAATATTGTGCTAATAATGGATCAAGAATGGTGTTGTTAAAAGGATGAATATGATTTTAAACGAGAGTGCAAGAAACATGAGATTGCCTCCTAGGTTACCAAAGATTTTCTAGACTGAGGTTGTCAGAGCAGCAACTTATGTGATCAGCTAAGGTCTTTCAAAATCATTAGAATACAGTATAGCAGAGGAGGTTTGAAGCAATAAATAAGTAAGTCTTTCAGACTTGAAAGTATTTGCCTGTGTTTTGTATGTTCATATTGATTTTGTTGTGAGAAGCGAGCTTAATACTAAATTAAAAATGTGTTTTTATTAACTATGTTGATATCGTGCTTAGTGATTGTTTCTAAAATGATCGAATTCAGATGGGTATTAGGAGCATGCAATGTAATCTTCAATGAAAGTGTCTTATATAAGGACCTGCACGGAACATGCCCTGAAAGCACAAGTCCTAAAGTTAAGAATTTTGAGGTGATCCAGTTATAAGATCTTCCAGTATTTGAGTTGGAGAATGCAAATGGTCAAGATCGAGAAAATATAGCCCTAAAAGTAAGTTAGAATGCCTTTGTGACTCAACTCAAATAATCTAGCAGAATAACTAGACATCCACGAAGTTACTTCCCAATGTTACATTATATTTCATTGATTGATATATGTGAACCAGAAAGTTATAGCGAAGCTATGTAGGTTGATGAATCAATCAAGTGGCACTTATCCATGAGTACTACTAGATATATATATATACACACACAACAATTAACTGGGTATCTAAACTGTAGAAGATAGTCTCATTTCGTTGGCTACTCTTGATTCAAAAGGGTATGGGTTCATTGATGGGGGCGGATGTGGAGTTTTGAAGGTTTACAAAAGTGTATGTGTTGTATTGGAAGGGCAAAAAAAAGTCCTAGTTATACATCTTGCAAGATTATGCAGAATCCGTGAAGAATAGTCAGCAAAGGTTTAATACCGTGGTGGATATTTAGTTTGGTACAGTATTATTGGGATTTAGTTTGGGTTCTGTGTTGAAGAATATAACTCAGTCGAGTTCAAAGGATATGGGTAATGCTAATTTGTCACCATTACCTGCGGTGCCATCATATTCAATTGGTAGGGACAGACCTATAGGAGAAAGGTACGAGGAAGCTGATTATTGCTCATACTTTAAGTGTATTTGAAAGTATTCAGTCCAGTAAGTGGACTTATATAAAAGCATTTAATGTTGATTCTGTTTCAAGGTGTGTTTTGATCATGTTTGGTAAATTTTAAATCATTTGTGATTTTTTTGGAATCCAAGTTAATTCTGCGGAGCAGTGCTTGAATTCATTTATCCTAGTTGGATATTGTGGAAGAGGTGGAGAATTTTTTATACGTTGGAGAAGCTAGTTTGGTTCTTGTTAAAGAGTTCAACTAATTTCTTGCAGTAGAGTTTTTTCTCCAATTGGAGAAATTTTGGAGTTTCGTTTGTTGTAGTAGAATTTATATCAAGGTGGAGATTGTTGCATATTTTTATCTAAATTCATCTAGGGTTTGCGTTGTTTAGTGTATTAGGCCCTGTAGACGTCTAAATAGGGTTCATGAAGGAATAAAAGATTGACAGTGATAACCTACCACTAGCTAGATGCTCGAGTGACGAGATGGAATTTTCAGCAGAGGACCTGTCATCCACATACCTCTCGATCATCGCTCACCTGGTGTTCGAACGTCACTGTTAGTTGGGTTTTGTTTATTCCATGCATTTTTACCTAGTTTCTATCTTTACAGTTATTTTTAGCGTGTGACATGTACCCCTATAAATCGTAGACTCTTCTTTGCAAGTTAATTTAGTGTGGGAACACAATATTATTGTAATTTTTCTCTCCATTATAGTTGAATAAAATCTACAATCTCTTTGTCAAATTAAATTCTATTTCTTATGTCCTTGTTTGTTGTGACCAATACTTCATATCGTGCCATATAACCTCGTACCATTCCCAACTATTAGTATAAGAGTATACATAATCCTCGTTCGGGTTCTAACATGTATATTATAAAGAAATTCATAACTAGGCAAATATTTATACACAAAATGCATAATTTAGTGTAAAATATTGGGTATATGGTAAATTGCACATGGGATTCCATTCCTTTGAATTCTAACATCCAAAGTCCATGAACTTTTAACGTTTGCATTAAGGAACCTTTTTGAACGAAAAACTATCGAATTAACTCTTACAAAGTCAAATTTTGAATAAAATGACTATTTTACCCTTATTGTGATCTAAAACAAATAAGAGTAAATGCACATGCATTCCCAAACATTTATTGAGTCATTCAAACATATGCTCAAATGGTTCTTTTTGATAGAAAACGCTTGATTGGTTATTAAAAATTTAAATTTTAAATAAATGAATATTTAATTTATAATAAAGAAAAATAAAATAAATTGAAACATTGCAACCCCATCCCCTACAGCACACCGATAAAACTATTGTAAAAATTCTCTAGTTATTGAAGAAAGATACCACATTCCTACCCCTATTCACCCTACCTCTTGTCTACCCCATAACCATTTTCTCTCAACTCATGTAATGGTTGTGCCTCTTTCAAGGAGGCTCCAAGTGAACCTGGGCCCGTACTACATCTCATTCCACCTACGTGCTGAGCCTTGTAGATGAGATGGCTCTGTAGAGGACCTTCTATGAAGAATCTTAAATGGATAATTGATGTGATAATTCACTACAACAGCCACCCTACCAAGTTAGAAAGACAAGTCTAAAGCCCTATGTGTCGGGACATAAAAAAATGTTATAATATTAAATGCATTTGATTGATTGATGCCTATGATAAGAGGCCTCGGCCATTTGGATTAGACAACGAGTCTTCATCCAATGGTTTATACTCATTTCATTTTACTATAAAAGCTTGCATTTTGTGCCATTCAAAGGTAATACAAGTTTAAACTCTCAAACTATAACTTTGGTTTCTACATTTACTCATATAATCTCTCAAAGATGAACCTATTTTTGTTGATATGAGAGGCATTTGGATCTATTGGTGTTGTCTATGGGAAACCATACTATCCCGTGAAAAAAGTTTATCGAAAAAGTGCCTCAACTTCTCCCTTGAAGAAAGGTTTTGTTCTTGAATAAATAAGATGTGGAAGTTCCAAAGAAATACTACTTGAAGTGTTGTTCAACATATTGGGTGTTTAATCTTTGAAAAATGAGTACTTGGACATCTGAACCCATTCAAGACAACCCCTCATTAAAGAAAAAAGGCATTCACCTATCATGAGTTCCAACAATGATGGTCTTCGTGCAAGGAGAGCAAGGGAGGTCTGTAAAGAAAAGCTCCTTCGAACTAATATCAATCACCGTTGATCTCATCACCAACATTGTTGAGGTGATGGGACAACTGTACGCTTTGCAAGAGAGGTAGACAAAATGGCTATCAACATGAAGAACATAGCACAAAAAAAGTCATGCGACATCTTTTCAAGCAAATGCAAGGGCAAGCAGACTATCAAGTGCCTAAAAATACACCTTAGCCAGACGCCTTCCAACAACAAGACAAGGAAGTACACAACCAAATTACTCATTCTCATAGGAAAATAAGGGATACTAGTCCTGCCGAAAGGGAAGTGGAGATGGATGTATCCACAAATTACACATCCATCCGACTCGTAAACGACTCATCTTAAGGAAAGGATAAATGTTCTCCAAAATATGAGCAAGAGCGTAGACCTCAAAGTTCATCTTTGATAGACTTGAACAATCAATGCTTGGAAATAGGCCCCAACAACCATCTTCTATTTCAAGTTCACATATGTGAACATTTCACTGATAGAGAGACCTTACTAGCTTTGAGATGAGGCCTCAACAAGAATACCCTCTTCTAGAGGGATGTGCGGAACAAGAACAATATCATTTATGATGTATTGGTGGAAATGATGAGAAGTGAAATCGTCAATGAAGAATTGATTGATCACTGTAAAAATACATCTATGGGGCTCTCACTCCACCCAAAGGCAAAGACGAGGCCATGTCTCAAATAGCAATGGACTATAGTTGGAAATTCCATCTCTCCCATTTCAAGACACGCCCTAGCCGCAATTATTTTAAATATTGTACCATCATTAGCATATGAAAAAGTTGGACCCAATGTCTGAAGGCAACTGATCCATTCAAAGGAAGATGCAGAGGCAGGAACAATAAATCTAGAAATAGGACATATTGTGCTTATCATCGGACCTATAGCCATGGTAAAAATAATTGCATGTCTATGCCACAACACATAGAATTAACTGATGTCCATAAGGCTAAAAGGGATGATCACCACGTGCAAAGGAATACACCCCTACCTAGGCATGATCATGAACTTACCTCTATGACATCTCTCTTATGTAGATTTGCTGGTGATAGCATCATTCCACAGGAAAAAGGTTACCCTTGCACTAGAGATGGGGTCACCTTTCTTAGAAGCCTACCGCTTCATAAAGTTTCTCGTCGTGGACAACATGTCAGCCTATTATGGAGTATTGGGCAAACCCACTTTAAATGAATTATGGGCTATCACTTCAATTCACCATCTATGCATGAAGTTCTTTATGGAACATGGTATTGGAACTGCCAGAGGTGATCATATGGGATCAAGAGAGTACTACCTCAACTCCCTAAGGAAGATTGAGCCCCACAATGCTAACATGTGTTATTAGATACCAAAATGCCCAATACATGTGAAGAAGGGCAAACCCCTAATTAAGGGAAAGATATCAAGATGACAGATACTCTTGAAGAGAGAAAAATATCTAAATAAGGGATGTCTCCTAAGGAAGAGGATATAGCTGGACCCCTACATCATGGAGCCCGACTCACAAATAGCTCCAGCTGAAAAACTAAAAAGCTTTCCAGTATACCCTCAAACCCCCCCCCCCCAACTAAAGCACTACAGTGGAAAACGAACTAACTCCAAAGCCAAGGAGAAGCTCAAGAGCTTAATATGCAAGAGCTTAGACGTATTTGCTTGGAGGCATGAGGACATGGTAGGTATTTACCCCCATGATCAGCTGTCACCATCTCAAGATTGACCCAAAATTTTCCCCACATAGGCAAAAGACTAGAGTCATCAACCCTGAAAGGTATAAGGCCCTGAAAGAAAAAGTGGAGAAGCTTATAACCAATTACCTCACTAGAGAGTTTACATACATAACATCGATCTCCAATTCGGTTCTAATGAAGAAGTACAATGGCAAGTTGAGGGTTTGGATAGACTTTCCAAACCTCAACCAAGCTTACCTAAAGGACAGCTTCACACTTCCAAGGATAGATTAACATATGGATTTCTCTACAGGACATGAGTTCTTGAGCTTCATGGATACCTATTTAGACTATAATCAGATCCTAATTTACCTTGATGACAAAGAGAACACCTCTTTCATTATTGATAGAGGCTTATATTGCTACAGGCGATATTCTGTGGCCTGAAGAATGCTGGAGCCACTACCAAAGGATTGTCAACATGATGTTTGTGGATCTCATTGGCAAAATCATGAAGGTATACATGGATGATATTCTAGTAAAAAGCCTCAAGATTGTAGATTATTTGAAGCACCTAGATGCAACTTTTCAAATACTAAGGAGATACACGATGAAATTAAGTCTCCTTAAGTGCACGTTTGGTGTCACCTCTAAAACATTTCTAAGCTATATGATGAACCAAAGATGAATATAGGCTAACCCTAAAAAGATTAAAGCTTTGATTGAGATGAGGTTATCTCAAAAACCAAATGAGATGTAGATCCTCAAGGGATGGGTAACAGCCCTAAGCCTGTTCATCTTAAAAGTTACCGACAAGTGTTTTCCCTTCTTCAAAGTCCTCAAAGGGGAAAAAAGTTCCAATGGAATGAGGAGTACGAAAAGGCTTTTCAAGGGCTGAAGAAGCACTTGGGAAGGTCCCATCTCCTCTCAAAACATAAAGCTAGAGAGCCACTGCTATTGTATTTGGCCGTATCTAAAGAGGCCATAAATTCGATTCTCATAAGAGAGGAAGGCAATCTCCAAGTGCTTATATATTATGTAAGCAAGGCCTTCCTACATGTATAAATTCACTACCCAGATATGGAGAAGCTCGCCCTTTCCCTCTCCCTCATCACTACTTCGAGAAAATTGAGATCGTATTTCCAAGACCATAGTAAAAACATGCTGACAAATTTTTCACTTAAGTAAATGCTTTAGAAACTAGATACTTCAAGAAGGTTGATGAAATAGGCAATGGAGCTAAGTGAATTTGATATAATTTAAAAATCTAGGGCCTTCATCAAGAGACAAGCCCTTATAGACTTTATGGTATAATTGACTAATGTCCCTGGAGTAGAAGTGGCAATGGAACTCGAAGAGCCCCCACTTGAAGCCTTTTTGCTAATAACTCGTCTGGAGAGACAGGCTTCGGGGCTAAAGTTGTCTTAGTTAGCTCTAAAGGCCACAAATTTAATTGTACAATTAGGTTCAAGTTCAAAGCCCCCAACAACACAGTGAAATATGAGGCACTCTTAGCTAGCCTTTGACTTGCCAAGGAGATGCACGTGTCAATTTATTAGTAGCGATTCTCAATTAGTGGTGACCCAAGTTAATGGAAACTTTTCACAGCAATAGATAAAGACATGGTAGCATACCTCAAGCAAGTTATGGATCTCATCCTATCTTTCGAAAGTTCTAAGCTGGCGTAAATTCCACGTGTTGAGAATATCCATGCCGATGCCCTGTCAAAATTGGCTAGTAAGTAAGAACTTCGTGCTGCTCAAAATGGTTCCAATTGAGTACCTCGCCAAACTCTCTATTCCAAAGAGAAAATAGGTGATATGGATTGAAACCGCTCCATCCTAGATGTAGCCAATAATAACGTTCCTCAAAGATCAGATTCTATAGTGGAAGAGATAAAGTTTTGATCAAGATCTTCAATGCACTGGAGAAGAAAAAGCTACCTAGTCCTCCATGAGATTCATGAAGGTTCGTGTACAACCATATCGGAGGACTAACACTTGCACATAAAGTGCTTAGGCAAGGATACTAATGGTCTGCTTTGAAGAAAGACCTACTTAAATTCGTGCGAAGTTATGATAAATGTCAACGATACCATCCAGAGACAATCATACCAAGAGCTTACAGTTGTTTCAAGTTCTTGGCCCATTTGCCAAGTGAGAGATTAACCTCAAGCCCCTTGCCAAAGGAGAGAGACGGTGCTAGCTATGCGATTGTCTCCATTGATTACTTTACTAAGTGGGTACAAGATGAACCTCTGGCCAAAATCACCGAGGCTAATACTCTCCAAGTTCATTTGGAAGATTATTATTTGCGGGTTCAAAAATTCTCCACTTAATCATATCAGACAATAGAATGTAGTTTAATAATAAAAGGTCACTAACCTAAGTGATGAGCTAAGGATCAAGAAACACTTCTCGACGCTTCATCACCTTCAATCAAACAGACAGGTAGAAGCCGTCAACAAAACCATTAAGTATACCCTAAAAATAAAACTTGATGAGTCCAAATAGGCATGGGTGGATAAGCTCCCCCAATTACTATATGCAGTTCACACCACAAGTCTAATAGCCATTGGAAATATATATTTTTCGTAACATATGGGGCTGAGGCTATGAGCCCAGTACATATAGGATTGCCTTCACCTTTTCTATACACTTCAATGAAATGTCTAATGCCTAGTTGAGAAGATGCGAGCTCGACTTCTTTGAAGAAATGAGGGACAATTCCCAGTTAAAGCTCAACTTATATCAAAGGAAAATGACCCGTTATGTAACATATCGAGAAAATATAACTACTGCAAATTTAAATATTTCGTTAAATAAAGAAAATATTTGTTTAAAATTATTATTATTTTTATCATCAGATCTTTAAAAATCTTTCATTAACGGATATATATCCGTTAAAATACACATACATTTCCCTTTCACATTCAGAATTACAAACAGAGGTCCGCGTAAACTAGGGTAAAGAATAATAAATAAGGATAAAATATTGTCAAATGCATACAAACTATACACATGGTATGCACCATACCGTGGTGCGTACCTTGTGTGTAGTGTTTTTTTTTATTGACATTTATTTATTTTGAGGTAAAATCTAAATTATGAATTAAATATTCCATATTTATAGTTATCCAAATTACATGAATATTAGGTTAGTGGAGTTAAATTTTATGAACGAATTTCATAGAAATGTTCCTTTTCACTGAAAGTTTTTTGCTAATATTTTTTCACGAATATCTATATTTCCACGAATCTCTTACTGAAGTTTATTTCAAGTGAAATTAAAGTTAACTTGAGTATGCCTTTCTTTTACAATAAATGTCTTGTAACAACGAATGAATAACATGCTATTGGCATCTTAATTATATGACATGTTAAGGATTATACACCCACGATCATGTTACGAGTTATTGAAGTGATCAGAATCGATCATGATGCTCATTTTACAAGTTATTGAAGAAATCTGAATCAATGAAAGAAGTTCATGAATGATGAACAATTATGATGATATGCCTATGAATGAAAAATCATGGTTTATGTCTTACTAATAGAAATGTCATACTAAAATAAATTCTTGGCAAATATATATCACACAAACATGCATCCACTCACTGAATTATTATTCACATTTTTCTCTCTAACAATTTTAGAAGCGCGAATATTTAACGACAATGATTGAGCATTGAACCATTCATCCCAATCAGTACGTTTGGTTACTATTTGTAATGTATGATCCTATGAAGCAATTTCATCAGGAAACTTTATTTGGGAGATGAGTATGATACAAGTTGAATTATATGACTCGCGTACTCTATTATTGAAGAGTATACATACTGATTACGAGTACAACGAGTATTATCAGTATTTTCAATTTTAACTGGATGTAATCAATAGTATTGACGATAATGTCTAATAGTTGGACTTCCATTATTTCGAGAATTTCGTGAAGTCCACTTGTTTAAAGAAAATGGAATGAAATGAAAATATTTTCCTAGCTTATTACATTTTTATGCAAATTATTTATCCAGTAATTATAAAATAAAAAATTTGAGCAAATATTAGTATGAGAGTCCATATCAATATAAAACATCACAAACTTAAAAACTTAAAACTTCAGTATATCAAAATAAGTATTACATCAATGACGGGGTTTAAAATGAGCTTCATACTCTCGTGTCCATTTAGCTACTTCCTCTTGATTCTGGATAATTTGATTAAGTGGGGTAATAGTATTCCTCTGCTTAGCCTCCAACCTATTAACTTGGGCAAGCATTTCACTCCATTCAACTAAGGAAATTCCCGAATCAGAAATTCTCAATAGTGAACTCAAACGTTCTCCTCTGAAGTCGTTTTTGTCCTTTTAAGAATTATGGCCCCTCCTCCCACCATATAGTCGACTTTGCCCAAGTTTGACGGACCAAGATAGGTGATGCTTGGAGGAGGAGTAGTGTAATATCCTTAAATCCAAGTTCAGCACATCAAGGATATGACTGGTAGCCATACCATAAAAAGAACACCATCAAGATCCATGCCATGTATTTTATTTTTCATAATTATATGGTACAAGTTTTGTGGATCCCTTTTTGATTATATGCCACATAGTCGACAAATTCTCGTCTCATATGGTATTGAAATGACTTGTACGATAAGATATTACCTTAAAAACTATTAGATGCAATAATTTACTAAAAGGAGGGAGAGTGGTGGCATGGTCAAAGGTTCTAACATTGGTTTTTCCTAAACTAAAATATTGACTTCATGTTGATCATAACCAGTATCATTTTCAAAGATGACCCCTATGTTAGGAATTCCAAAAATAGTATTCACCACATCTATATGAAAACTTATACCGGCTCTATTTAAAAAAGTCTTAATACGAGGTTGTAACGACTAAGAATTTTGTCCAAATGTGGGATAAGACCAGTATTTGAGTAAAACATGTGAATATGACGAGCATATACCCCGATTTAAACTAAAAAGCCCCTTCCACCCAAACTTTTCAAAATAGGTAGTACAAGGAAAATTTAGTTGAGCTAACTTTGAAATATTTATAACTTTACCAGGATCCATATCTAAATTTGCAAAGTTGTCAAATCTTCGAAAATGATGTTCAGCTGGAAAATCTTATTAATAAAGGGTGTCTTCTGAAGACTCATCAGTAGAAGCTTTGAACTAATTCTTTCTGGCTCTAGGAAAAGGCAATGTAAAAGAAAATATTATAAAGAGGATAAATCTAACAAATAAAGAGTTTTCTGTTGACTTTAAAGAAATAAGAGCATAGACAAGTGAAAGGTGTAAAAAAGAACTTAGGAATTTTCTCCATTTATTTAGAAAGGAAGGGAGATGAGGAACCTCAAATAAATTTCTCGTGAAAATGACTAATGAAACTCTGACGGCATTATCCATGACTAGGGGTGTCAACGAGTCGAGCTAAGCTACAAGCCGAAACTCGAAGCTTGGACTTGGCTCAAGCAAAAATGGTTCCGACTTTTTTGGCCCGAGCCGAGCTAAGCAAAAGCTCGACCGAAAAATTGAGGCTCGACCCGAGCCTTCAACTTGAGCCTTAGCGTGCCGAGCCGAATCGTTTTTTTTTTCATGATAAATCTAAGTTTTTTTAAAAAGAATTTAAAATTTTTGCAATTTATACATATTATAAATTGAATAAAAGTTACAACCCTCTTCTTTTTTTCGAGCTTGAAATAGGGTACAATCATCGTAGGCGAAGTTCAAATTGTACACGAATAAAATATTTCATGNAAGAATTTAAAATTTTTGCAATTTATACATATTATAAATTGAATAAAAGTTACAACCCTCTTCTTTTTTTCGAGCTTGAAATAGGGTACAATCATCGTAGGCGAAGTTCAAATTGTACACGAATAAAATATTTCATGTAAAATTATTCTTAAAATAAAGAAATTTAAAAATTACATATTTTTTTTAACTAATCAATTTAAAAACTTACAATATTCTATCATTGGATCTGCTGCAACTCTTAGGCCATTATACTATCACTCGTTCTTGAAGACGTAATTTCGCACATTCCCAATCCTTCAATCATATTAAAGCCTCAAATATATCTT
>CAIGRP010002303.1:0-29114 GCA_903798385.1 Fraxinus cuspidata
GGGTGGAGGACTTTAGTGGCGACCTTAATCTTGTGGAATCAATTAGGTCACCCTGAACTAAGTGTAGCTCAATTCAATTCTCTTTTTACATTTAAGGAAGATGGAAAAAACTTGGGTTGGTGGTACGCCAGACGTAGAACAAGGGGGGTCTTTAAGTGTTAGATACACCCTTCTCAATAAAAAGGTGGAAAGAGGAGTTTTTCTTTGTACTGGGAGAATGGCAGTTCCATCCTGCCGAGGTGAATAGAGAGGGGACCTGTTACGTAAGTGATCAGCACCTTTGATTTGTATTCCTATTTCTGTGTTAAAATCACCTTTCTAACTAATTTATTTTTCCTTTGCAGATTACAAGAAATCTAGCCTAAGCTCGGCCACACAGAGACAAGCTAATGCCGTTAAAGCTCTCCCTAAGAAGCACAGGTCCTGTGAGTTTGTGATTTCAAACACAAGCTTGTTTCAGGCAGGGTTATTCCGGTGTTTGCCACCGACCTCAGCTCATCCCGACCTACTACTTCGGCCCCAACCTCTTCTCGTAGGTATATTCAATGTACCCCTATTAATCTTTATTTTTGATCTAATGCTCATGTATATCAAAATCTTACTTCAGGCCAAAATCTAGATATGTTGGGATAGAAGGCGGCAAAAGTAGCGACGACTGCTGCCAAGGGAAAAAAGAAGGATATCTTGGCTGAGGTCGTGGTCCAACCTAAGGAGCCCAAAGTAGAGCCTGAACACCCTCTGAAGCAGCGTCGATCTAAAGAGCTACCCCGACACTCTACTCCATTAGGTCCTCACCCCGAAAAGTCTACATCTCCACTATCTCATCAGGGGTTTCCATTAGTGCCTACCGCCATTCCAATTACTACTGCGCCTAGCTCTTCGAAGTCACAGGATAGGTGCCCGGATTTCCAGAGGCCCAATGTTGATAATTTGGTAGGTCGCTAACCTGAGATACTCCTGGACTTTTTGCGTGCTCCATCCCCTCCAAGGGAGTCTACTGCGGCACTACCTTCTCCTCTAAGAGAGTCAGCCACTCTCCTCACCAAAAGTTGGAATGAGGGAGAGAAGCAGTACTTGGCTGAGATTTCCGTGGGTGAGGCTATAATGTCAGCTCAACTTCATAGCCACAGATATATTTTGTACATGATGTCAGGTATTTTAGCTAAGTTCGTATACTTAGAAAGTTTCAGCTCCTTTTTGATCTCTTAACTCAAGTTTCCTTTTTATTTTTAGGTGAAGGCTAGCTAGATAAAATGTTGGAGGTCATAACTCAAGCTTTGGGCCTATTTGAAAAAATGGAGGTGGAGAATCCAAGCTTTGCCAAAAAAGATTATGAAGATCGTCTCAACAAGATGGGAGTAGAGTTAAGCGCCAAATTGACCACAGAGCTCAAGCTCATAGATGATAACAAGGCTCTACAGATTTTGGGGGAGAACCCACTACCCGAGCTAAAAATGAAAAGAAGAAGGCTAAAGAGGAAAGAGCTCGAGCTGACGAGGTAGAAAAAAGAGCTGAGGAGGGCCATTAGAGGGCGGATGAGGCTAAGGTTAAGGCTACTAGAGCAGTAAAAGAATGAAGAGCCTCTCTTGAGTTCGATGCCTTAGCTCAAGATGCTTACGTTGTGGTTTTAGGGAAAATAATAAAGCACATCAATAAGGAGAGGCCAGATTTTGACAGCTCTTTCCTGGTGGAAGCCTATAAAGAGCAACAAAAGGAACTTGAACAACTATCGAAGGCAGCAAGAGTTCGGATCTCTCGTGTCGACGAAGATGTTGGAAATGAATTCCTACCTCCACAGGGCCCACCATCAGCCTCTTAGTGCTATTGCTGTATTTTACATTTCTTGATTTTTGTTGAACTTTTTTGAAACTTCTTTTTGGAATTCAAGTGTAATCCTTGCTTTATTAATGAATGAATATTAGTTCGTCTTTTTCTTTACGCAAAATATTATTACTTCTGCAATTTTTGTAAATTCCACAAGAAGTGAGCCTTGCTTTGTTTGTCTAGACTAAGTGTTGCAACACATGTAATCTTAGTTCGTTCTGTTGATGAGAAAGGCTTAATGATTTCCTTATTTAGGAAATTTCTATGAGTATTGCAGTACATACAACTTTAGTTCGGCCTGTTGAGAGCAGGGCTTAATGATTTCTTTATTTAGGAACTTTCTCTAAGTATTGCAGCACATGCAACCTTAGTTCGGCCTACTGAGAGCGAGGCTTAATGATTTCCTTATCTAGAAAATTTCTCTATATGTTGTAGCACATGCAACCTTAGTTCAGCATACTAGGAGCAGGCTTAATGATTTCCTTATTTAGGAAATTTCTCTAAGTGTTGCAGCACATGCAACCTTAGTTCGGCGAACAATTTTTCTTTTCCTTTTTAAAAACACATATTTTTATTAGAGATAATAGATGCAAAGTGCGAAATACATTCACTATTCTACTGGTAATACTTCTTAAGGTGTTCTGCATTCCAAGGGTGCAGCAGAGGTCTACCCTCCATATCTTCTAGCTCATAAGCCCCTTAAGTAGTACTTTGATTATTTTGTGTGGGCCTTCCTAGTTAGGTCCTAGAGATCTAGAGCTAGGTTCCCTTGTAGCTAGGAAGTCTTTTCTTGACACCAGGTACCGACCTCAAACTCCATCTTCCTAACCTTCTGATTATAGTATCTCGCGTTGCATTGCTTAAATACGGCATTCTTGATTTCGGCCTCATTCCTTTTCTCTTCTATCAAATCCAATTCTCCTCGCAACACCCTCTCATTTCCTCCCTTATGATACGTCATTATCCGAATAGAAGGAATCCCTATCTCAAGTGGGATAACCGCTTCCATTCCAAAAGCTAAAGAGAAAGGGGTTTCTCCAGTGCCATTTCTAGATGTAGTGTGATAAGACCATAATACGCTAGGGAGTTCCTCAACCCATCCTCCCTTAAGAGCGTCAAGTTTGGCTTTCAGCGTGTGCTTGATGATCTTATTAATTGCTTCAACTTGGCCGTTAGCTTGAGGGTGATTTGGAGTGGAGAAGTGTTTCCGTATGCCAAATTATTCACAAAAGTTAGCAAAGCGAATATTGTCAAATTGTTTTCCATTGTCAGCCACGATGGAATGTGGTATTCCAAACCTGCATATAATGGATTTCCACATGAAGTCGGTAGTCTTTTGCTCGGTTATCTTAGCCAGAGGTTCAGCCTCCACCCACTTAGTTAAGTAATCAACTGCTACAATTGCAAACTCCATTCCCCTCTTCCCAGTGGGCATGGGACCAATTAAATCAACCCCCCACTTGGAAAAAGGCCATGGGGCCATTACGTAGTTTAGCTCTCCCGGTGGGAGCTTGATGTTATGAGCAAATAGTTGGCATTTATCACATTTCCTAACAAATTCCAACACATCCTTCTTCATGGTGGGCCAAAATTATCATTGTTGTCATATTATTTTATGAACTAATGACTGTCCACTAGCATGATTCTCACATACTCCTTCGTGTATTTAATGTAAAGCATAAAGTGTTTCTCTTCATTCAAGTACCTCAACAAAGGTACAGAATACCCTCGCTTATAAAGGGCATCATCAACCAATGTGTACCTTGCTGATCTCATCCAAAGTTTCCTTGTTGCGACGAGATCTTCTGGACATAAACTAGACAAGACCTGATTTCATCCATCCATGTTGATTTTGGATCACTTATCATAGACACTATTTCCAACCCTTCAATGGCTAGATGACAAATCCTTTCTACCGGAATGCTGTCAAACTCATATATCTCCTCACTTGTTGCCAACCGAGCTAAGGCATCGGCATGGCTATTGTGAGTTCAGGGAATTCATTCGACCAGCACAGTTTTGAAATTTTTGAATTCTTGTTTAACAACCTGAAGGTATATGTTCATCCTTTCTTCCTTAGTTTGGTAAGCTTCGTTGACCTGATTAACCACCAGTTGTGAATCACTATAAACTACCAAAGGAGTAACCCTTATGTCTTTCGCCATTCTTATCCTTACTATGAGTGCGTACTCAGCCTCATTATTCGAGGCTTTGAAATTAAATGATAATGTTTCGTAAAAGAGCTGGTAGTATGGGCCAATCAAGACAACTCCAACCTCGGATGGAGCTTCAGTAGAGGATCCGTCAACGAAAAGTTCCCAAGGAGTGTCGCGAAGGAGTTCTTCTACTGGATTGAAACTGAACTCTACTACAAAATCGGTGAGAGCTTAACCCTTTGAGGAAGTACAGTGCTTATATCTTATGTCGAACTGACCGAGCTTACCGCCTATTTAACCATCCGACCTGAAGTATCAGGATTTTGTAAAACCTTCCTTAACGGATAATTAGCCAAGATCTCGATTGGTGTTCCAAAAAGTAGGGTCTCAACTTCCTTGCTGCTATAACCATAGCATAGGCCTGCTTCTCTAAAGGAGAATGATGGAGCTCGGCTTCATGTAGGACTTTGCTTACATAGTAGACTAGATGTTGTATTCATTCTTCCTCCCTAGCCAAAACAGCACTGGCGGTGTTTTCAGATACTGATAGATATAACGTTAGTACCTCTCACGCCTTTGGTTTGGATAGCATAGGCAGCTGCACCAGTTGTTGTTTTAATCCATCAAAAGCAAGTTGACATTCGGAGGTCCATTCAAACTTCTTTCTCTCTTGCAAGACATCAAAGAAAGGTTTGCACTTATCAGTCGATTTTGACATAAAACGAGTAAGGGCCGCTACTCGCCCAGTCAAACTCTGAACCTCCTTAGGCTTTATTGGGGGTGTATTTCAATAATTGCTCTTATCTTCTCTAGGTTTGCTTCGATTTCCCTGTGATTTACTAAATAACCCAGGAACTTTCCCGAGCTTATGCCAAAAACACATTTCTGTGGGTTTAACTTCATTCGGTGCTTCCTCAGGATCTCAAACATTTCAGCAAGATGTTGTCGATGGTTCTTGGCGTCCTCACTTTTTACTAGCATATCATCAACATATACCGCTATGGTTTTACCAATTTGTTCAACAAACATAGTATTGGTCAGACAATGGTAGGTGGTCCTGACATTTTTTAGACCAAAAGGTATCATTTTGTAACAGTAAAGACCTCAATGAGTGATGAAAGCAATGTGTTCCTAGTTAGGTTTATACATGGGGATTTGATTATACCCCGAGTACGCATCCATGAAACTAAGAAACTCGTGTCCAGCTATAGCATCTACCATCTGATCTATTCTAGGCAATGGAAAGTTGTCCTTAGGGCATGCTTTATTCAGGTCGGTGAAATCAATGCACATTCTCCAATCCCCATTATTCTTCTTCACCAGAACTGGGTTAGCGACCCATTTCGGGTATTTCGCTTCACAGATAAACCCATTATGGAGCAACTTTTGTACTTCGTTATTCAAGGCATCGTACTTTTCGGGATTAAGAGGTCGGCGTCGTTGCTATTTGGGGTGCACCGTTGGATTGATTCCTAACTTGTGGCAATGATTCCTGGATCAATCCCTTCCATATCCGAATGGTTCCAATCGAAAACATCGAGATTATGCTGAAGGAACTCAATGATCTAACCTCGGAATGGAGGTTTCAGTTCATGTTTTATTCTGAGTTCTTTTGGTGGACTGTCGGTCCGACCTCTATTCTATCTAGCTCTTCCACAGGTTATCTCCCCCCCCCCCTTCACTCTTACACATGGATCTAGTGAACCGAGGTCGGATTTTACCAAGACACCACATGGACTTCTGAACAAATTTTCATCCGACATGACCTAGCGATGTCTTTGTTCCCCCTAACTTGCCCTACACCATGGGACGTGGAAAATTTGAGAGAATAGTGTTACATTAAGACAATTGCCTTTAGGTTAAATAACAAAGGCTGCCCCATAATGGCGTCATAAGGAGAATTGGAATTTATCAATAGAAATTCAACATTCAATTTAGTTCAATGTAGAACTTCATCAACTTCAACAGAGAGCTTGATCGATCCATCGACCTTGGTGAGAGCCCGTTGAGTCCTAAAACCATATTTGGATATGATTGTAGAAAGCTCGATGGGATGCCCATCCATTTTAGTGTATCAACATAAAGTATGTTAAGAGAGCTTCATGTGTCAACTAGAACCTTAGGGATGACAACCCCTACTATGGGTATTGATATCACCATGATTCCAAGGTAGGGACATGGATCCACATCTTTTTCTTCGAATGAAAGTTGACCATCCACGGCGCTTCTGTAGTGTTTCTTAGTAATGTCGATCTTAGTGAGGCCGACGATGATGTGCCTTTTTAACCTTGTCTCCCATGTTTGCTCATTCTGTCGCCCTTTCAACATTTGAATTTGGGCCCTTGCTTCCACTTGATTCCCACGTACTATACTAATTCCATATGGAATAGAGAACTTTATGCAGTAATGGTATATTGAGGTGGCGGCTTGTAACTCATGTAGTATGGATCTTCCTAGTATGACATTATAGTTGGAAGGAAGATCGACAATAATGAAATCTACTAAGATCCTTCTCTGGCAAGGGGGTTTACCCAATTTCACACTTAGAACAATCTGTGAACTTCAATTGGATCATCGAAAAATCATTGCAACCTTCTGGAATATGGTTGGAGGTAGCGTTCTTGTATTCCCATTTGTTCAAGTGTTCGGGAGTACAGCACATTGACCAAACTCCTATTGTCAACTAGAGTTCAGTGCACCTGTAACCCTGCGACAGTTATAGTTATTACTAGTGCATCACTTTGATCATGCAGAATTTCGTATGAATTTTCTTCCGAAAATCCAAACCACCCTGAATATGGTGCTATGTTAATCTCAGGTTCCGGTTACACCACGTTAGAGTTCTGCCAGATGTAGGCATTACGTGCTTGTCTACGCCTGAATTTTCTGGACCCTTCAAGGCACTGTTACCACTTACTAGAGTTATGATCTCGGCTCAAGGTGAATGATCCCGAGCTTGTGGGCCTAACTGAGCTGGCTGAGCTATTCCTTATTGGTTTAGTTGTTGATTGCCTGCTTGATTTGTTTCTCTGGGCTTAGCTATGAACTCTTACAGGTGATCCCATCGAATTAAGGATTCCACATCTTCCTTCAAATTTTTGCAATTGTCAGTGTTGTATCTTTTCATCCTATGGTATCGACAATACCTCCCTTGAATTTTTCCTGCCAATTTTTTTCTGAGGTGGGGGTCTGCGAAATGTCTCTTTTTCTTCCGCTTGCAAGAAAACCTCCCTCAATATGGCATTTAGTGGATGATATTTATGGAATCTATCTAGATAAGGCTTAGGACGACCATGATCCCTTCTGTCTTTTCTCCTTTCATGACTAAAATCTTTATCCACCTTTTTCTCCTTCATTTGATGTGAAGACGGTGGATCTGGTTTGAGTTCCTCTAATCGAACGTGGCTTCCTCAGCGCTTATATGTTTTTCAACACGACCTAAGAACTCATGGTATGTCCAAGGTCCGTCCTCATGCACAGACCACCAAAACCTCGTTATTTACCTTAACCCCGAAAGGACTGCCATAAGCGCGAATTCATCGAAGATCTTTTCAACTTCTATGGACTGCTTGTTGAATTTGCTAAGGTAACTCTTGAGTGATTCAGTCTCTCATTGTTTAATGCTCACCAACCTTTCCTTGGGTGTGGTCTTCGCTTTGGAACCCATAAATTGGGCAAGGAATGTTGTGGCAAGATTATTCATGTTTTTTATGGACATTTGATGTAGCCTCCTAAACCATCTTTGGGCCTTATTTCCCAAGGCCAGTGGAAAAGAACCACACTTCATGGCATATCCTACTCCTTCCAGTTCCATCCAAGAAGTATATTTGTCCAAATGGCTAAGAGGATCTTCTTTCCC
This sequence comes from Fraxinus cuspidata, assembly GCA_903798385.1. NCBI lineage: Eukaryota > Viridiplantae > Streptophyta > Magnoliopsida > Lamiales > Oleaceae > Fraxinus > Fraxinus cuspidata. The sequence goes on from CAIGRP010002303.1 coordinate 7,840, forward strand.
TTCATACCTGATCAATTGTGGCATTTTGAGCTTCTCGGGCACGGGTTCAGCAAGGATATCTTCAGTGAAAGGAGAATGGCGTTTTGTGAGATATTCTTCCATGTTTTCTTTGTCCTTAGCTTTCAGGTCAGCAATACATTTTTTTAAAGCACTCATCTCGGGCGCTGGTCGTTCCACTGAATGCGTGATATAGGGTTTCTCATGTCTACTCACGGGTGTTAGGGAGTGTTGAGTACCCAATCTATCAAATACACTATTAGTTCTCCTGGTGGCTGTCTTAGCCGTCATGGAAGAGCTCCTGATTTCTTCAGTTCGGCTTTTGGAGGATACTCATTCAGAGAACTAAAGAGTCATTCTGGTGGGAGGTCGTTTGATTCTCTCCATATGGGAAGATTTGACCTCGGTGTCTTGTGGTGGAATATGGACCTGGTTTCATTCCAACATGTTGACAACATTTGTCAGTTTTTCAATGGCTTCTTTCATTGCGGCCATTTGAGGGTTGATAGTTTCATCTTAACTTCATTTTCTTCCAGCGTTTTTGTTCGGGACGAGTATGAGATTGATTTCCAGATGTTGAAAATCTTCCATGATGATATTTCTTCATGGATTTTGTTGGAGAGATAGGGCTGATTTTTCAAGCTAAGGTGCCCTTCTTATAGCGCCAAACTGTTGACGTCGAAAATTGCGTGAACAAGATTCAAGCCAACTTAAAGTGAAGATGAGGTTTTTTATTGATAAACATTTGCAAATGATGATTACAGCTACAAGTTTTCCTCCAATTTCCTAGGGAAATATTTTGAATATCAATTGTAGAAGGATTTGTTATATGAAGTGTGATGCTTCTTTCTCTTTCACTCCTTCCTTTTATAGGAAGGGGTCCACATGCATCCTTCATTTTCCCGTCTTGTCTACTAAAGTACCGAGCTGAGAAAGTACATTGCTGACACGTTTGGATTGGTTAAAGAGCTCGACTTGTCGGTCATCATGAATTAACCTTACATGTGGTCCCCAACAATTAATGAGTTACTTAGGGAATGAATCTAAATCATATTATTGGTGCAATTGGTGGGCATTGATGTAAGGCTTTCTATGTGTCACCTATTATCTGACTGTTCGTACAACGGGTAAGGAACATCTTAATCATTATGTTTCCTCTAATCTTAGTAATGAAGTAATCCGAACTGACTTCATGAATCCGAGCTTGTAATAACATGAACTTGGCATGCGTGCCATACCGTTCTCACCGACCTCGTAGGTCGGGTGCCAACAATAACTATTGATGCATATTGTAATTGAGATATGTAATTGTTCTGACTGCGTTGTTGTTAATTGATAAATAATTGGACACTGTTGATCAAGTGTCATATGTTCAATTCACTTACTTGTTGCAATCTGCCATTCATATTGTATTTATCAAAACTGTATCAAATTGTTTGATAAAATACAAGAGTCTTTACTGATTAATTTCATAAAATGTTTCTTGATTGAAATTCTGTAAAACTTAGCTCTTGTTTGAGCTCTATTATTTGCCAAAGAATGCATTTTTTAATAGTAGATTATTGGAGAATGTTTAGTTAAAAAATATGGAAAATTTTTGTGTTAGAGTGTAATATTATTTTATTGAAGAATGTATAGTTGAAAAGAAAAGAGAGCAAAATGAATTTTGGAAATAATGAGGATCAAACAAGGGCTTCATTTGTTTTTCACGTCTTTATGCTTATTTAGAAGTCTGAAAATAAGAGTACCAAATGGCCTCGGGTATATACCACTCTTTCACATAATCCGACATGGGTTTGAGGGTCGAATGATGGAAATGGGGATTACTCGATTTGGAAGAGGAAAATGAAGGCTATTTAGTACAAAAAAGCTCGCAAAAGCCCTTGATGATCCTGAATATTTTTTGATACTTTGAAAGCTAAACCTATTGAAAATTAAGAAATGAATGACATTGCTTACAGTTATATAATATTGCATTTATCTGATAATATTGTTAGACAAGTACATGATGCTAAAACTGTTAGAGCTTTTTGGACTGCAATTGATAAATTGATCTTGACTAAAACTTTGCCAAATAAAATTTACTTGTTGGTGAAATTATTTAGATTTGCGAGGGATCCCAAAAAGGACTTAGAAATTAATCCAAGTGGCTTTAGCATTATAGTGAAAAGTCTTGCACATAATGGCAAGAAGTTTGATGATGAAAACTTGGCTATTATTTTATTAAATTCATTGTTTGAGTCCTATAAGGACGTTAGGAATGCCATAAAGTACTCTAGAGACACATTAACACAGGCTATTGTAATCAACGCCTTAAGGTTAGAGATCGTGAAGTTAGGAAGAGTCGAAGTCTAACGCCATAGAGGAAAGTATGTTTATGAAAGGGAGGAGTGACATGAGAAAATAATTTCCAGAATAAAAAGTATAAAAGTAAAACAAAATGGAGATCAAAATCAAGGGATAGATGTAACAAAAAAGTGCTATGGTTGTGGGAAGTTACGACAATTTAAGAGGAATTGCTTTGAGTGGAAAAAGAAGTAAAATGATCAAAATAATGTGGAATTGAACAATGCAGTTGTTGGTCATGAATTGGACAGCTTGCATGTTATGACTATCTTTTGAAGACATTAGTCAAGACTGAATTTCATAATCAGGTTGTACATTCCACATATGGCATGTTGGCCATAGTTTTACAACTATAGGAAAATTGAAACTAGAAAGGTTTATATGGGTGATAACAATTCACAGAAAGTTTGTAATTGGTGTTGAGGATAACCATCAAGATGTATGATGATATTGGTATTAATTAAGAAATATAATGTCTCTAATCTAAAAATGAATCTCATATCTTTGGGAATCATTGAAGATGAAGGACATGTCTTCAATTCTAAGAATAATACACTAAAAGTCATGAAAGGATCCCTAGTTGTAATGATAAGACCTAACAAAAATGGGTTATACCACGTGATGGGTGATGCCATTGCTTCACATGAGCAAATCACCTTAGTGTTATTGAGGATAAATCTTAATTGTAGCACAAAAGAATAGTGCATATAGGAAATAAAGATTTGAAATATTTGAGTGACCAAATGTTGCTTGGTAAAGGCTTTATTGAACTCTTAATCCTTTGTGAGACTTGTGTGTTAGGAAAGCTCACAGGGCAAGTTTTGAGATAGGTTCACATACAACTAAGATACCTTTAGATTATGTCCATGCAGATATATGGGAGGGCCTAAAAAGCATCCCACCTTTGGTGGAAATAAGTACTTACTGTTTTTAGTAGATGATTACTCTAGAAAAGTATGAGTTTACCCTTTAAAGGATAAATCATAAATTTTCGGATTTGACTTAAAATTGTGGAAAATCATTGGATAAGAAGTTAATAACTTTGAGAACTTTATAATAGTCTAGAGTTTTATAACTTGGAATTTGATGACTTTTGTAAGCAAAAGGAAATCATGAGACCTATGACAGTTAAGTACACAATCCATTAGAATGGGGCTATAGAAAGAATGGATAGGACCTTAATGAACAAGGTCGATGCATGTTGATCAATTTTGGACTGGCTAATGGGTGGTTCTAGGCTAAGGCAATGTGCACCTTTGCCTATTTGATCAATAGATCTGCCTCTAGTTCTGTTGAGTTTAAGACTCCACGAGAACTATGGACGGGAAAGCCATCAAATTTAGCACATATAAGGACATTTGGTTGTATTGCGTAAGCACACCAAGTTGAGGATAAGTTAGAGCCAAGGGCTATAAAATTTGTTATGTTAGGATATCCTTACGAGGTGAAAGGTTACATGTTATAGGTTTTAGGGGTGCAAGGTATTAAGATTATTAACAACAGGGATGTTATGTTTAATGAATCTGAAATGCAATGTCTAAAACACAAAAATGATAATTATGAGAAAATTGAATCTGATAAGAAATTCAGAATGAGTTGAAGTTGACAAAATATGACTTCACTCAATCTAAAGAGAATGAACCTCTTGGAGGAACTGAACTTTAAGAAAATATTCCTAACACTAAAAGCACCTCTATCCAAGACTATCAACTTGTTAGCGATAGAGAGATGAGACAAATAAGAACTACTCCTAGGTATGAGTCTCAAACTTTGACTGATTTTGCCTTGGTTTCTAGAGAGGCCATATAGCATACTGGACCTTCCTATTTTGAAGAGGCTATAAATGAATAAAAATCTGAAAATTGAAAACTGGCTATGAAAGAGAAGATGCAATCTTTAATGGAAAACAAAAAATGGAAATTAATTATGAGACCTAAGAACTAAAGAATAATCTAATGCAAATAGATTTATAAATTGAAAAAGTGAATTAATCTATCCAACCCTTTGAGATATAAAATTAGATTGGTAACCAAAGGCTTTACTCGAAGAGGGGGGATTGACTACAATAAAATATTCTCACATGTGATTAAAAATAAAATAATGAGACTAATTCTTGCATTAGTTTTTCAATTTAATTAGGAACTTGAATAATTAGATGTTAAGAATGCTTTCCTTCATGGGGAATTGAGGAGAATATTTACATGAGTCAACCTTAAGATTTTGAGGTGAAGAATAAAAGTGATTTTGTTTGTAAATTGGAAAAAGCACTCTATGGGCTAAAATAAAGTCATAAGCAGTGGTACAAGGCGTTTGATTCATACCTCTTTAAAATTGGTTTTAAAAGGAGAGACTATGATGCTTGTATGTACTATAATAACATGAGATCAGGCTTTGAAGCTTACGTCCTATTGTATGTGGTGACTATTATTAGCTAGTTCAAATCAAAGGGAAATCATAAAATTGAAGAGCCTTTAAAAATTTGATTTGACATGAAAGATTTATACGACGCTAAGAAGATCTTAGGCATGGTTATAAGATGAAATATGTTTGAGAATAGAATGACAATTACTCAAGAAACCTATTTAGAGAAAAATATAACCAAGTTTTAAATGAAAAATGCAAAATCTATTTATGTCCCATTTGCTGCACATATGATTTCTACTTGATGCACATATGATTACATAACTTTTTAAAATTAAATTATCTAATCTTTAATCATACACTCCCATATTCAAAGTACCAACTATATATCTTAAAAGCCACTTCAAACTAGCCCAATGTGGTTTGTCGGAATTAGACATAAATCTACTAAGGAAACTAATAGCATAAGCTAGGTCAAGCCTAGTGGTAATCATGGAAAACATGACCAAACCAATCGCATTTTCATAAGGGACATTATCCATTTCGTTCATTTCTTCTTCGGTCTTAGATGATTGTGCAATGGACCAGTTCATATGTGAAGCAAATGGGACATTAATAGATTTTGCATTTTTCATTTGAAACTTGGTTATATCTTTTTCTAAATAGGTTTCTTGAGTAATTGTCAATCTATTCTCAAACATATTTCATCTTATAACCATGCCTAAGATCTTCTTAGCGTTATGTCTAATTCCGGCAAACCACATTAGGCTAGTTTGAGGTGGCTTTTAAGATATATAGTTGGTACTTTGAATATGGGATTAGTGTATGAAAAAAGATTGGATAATTTAATTTTAAAAATTTATGTAGATGCTGATTTTGCTAGTGATACAACTCAAAGAAAACCTATTACGGCATATTATGTTACACTTGGTGACAATTGTATAACCTAAAAATCTCAATTATAGGCAATGGTAACTTATCCAATACTGAAGCTGAATATGTTGCTATTATTGAAGCGGTAAAGAAATGTATATGATTAAAAGGTATTCTAAATGAATTGATTTTCTTTTGCAAGATACTTCTATTATGTTTACTAATAGTCGGAGTTCACTTTTGTCAAGTAAAAACCCTATCTATCATGAAAGTTCGAAGCACATTAAATTTAAATATTATTTCATAAGAGAGAAAATTGCTTCTAGTGAAGTTAATTTGGAATAAATTCATAAAGAATCCTTCAATTATGGGTACTAAAGTACTCCCTATTGGTAAGTTTAGAATTTTCTTATCATTGCTACATATTGATACAGGGTAATTTCTTTGTGCACTTACAAGGCGATGATGATGGACATCCCATATTAGTGCACTGTTAAGCATACTGTAGAGAGTGTTAACATTTTGGATCCAAGGTGAAGATTGAACGATAAATCTTGTTTCCGAAGATGCAACTCTTTAAATGAGTTTTTGCCTCTGTTACGCGTTTGGTTTGGTGGCCTTTCGCATTGAGATTCAGATTTGATTTTTCAAAAGGCTTTATGTTCTCTACTTTTTTTCAAGGATCTCTTCATTTTCTTCCATAGATTGTGTTGTTGATCCTTAATGAATCTGTAAATCATATTTCGCATAATGTAATAAAAATCGAGTTCGTATTTGGATGTTCTGATTAGTTCCAGTTTGGTTCATTTGTGTGATAGCGTTGACTATTTTTTGGTTAAGTTTTAGAAGATCTTTAGATCGATGACTAAAACATGTGAGATCTAGTTTTTGGTTCCATCTGTAACGATGGCTTTCCTTGGTGCACTTAGTAGATTAGGCTGGTAGCTGAGCCCTCAAATAGACAATGGTTGAACTAAGTTAACATTCTTGGCGTTCTTCCGTTGTCTATGTTCATGCATATTATCGTTTTTACATCTGTTTTTATAAATTGGGAACAAGAAAATCCCTACAGTATGGATACTCGAATAATGTTGAATCCTATATTTTGATACTAATATCCAGATTTTGAAATTAAATATTTGTTTTGGTTAAATGATTGTTAGGATTTTAAGGATTGATGAATAATTGAATTATTTTATGATTTCTATTGACATTCGAGACAAGGAATAAAAACTATAGAATTTGTGACAATTATTGTAAAGTTCGATATATGATAGAGATATATTGCAATACTGTGTATGATTTTATGGATGTTCTTGTAATTTAATGCATCTTCATATATTTACATCCTTCATAATGGTATATAGGTTATATGTGAGAACAAATTTAATTTTACTCAAGATATTATTAAATAAATTGGGAACGTTGATCTTCAAATCCAAATAAGTACTTTCAATTAATGAAATTGATATTACAATGGAGGATTATATTCAATGTCCCAATATTTTCCATTATTTTTTATTAATACACATTCCAGAATTAGTTAGATAATTATATTAGTTAAAACTTATATGCATATTTAGATACTTTAAAACTCTTTCAAATTTTGATATTCGATTAAAGTTGGGTAATAATTGAACCTATATTAAATACTTAGTCATCGTGGTATCTACACTTGGATTTACATCCATTTTATTACTTGTTTCCGATACTACTCACTTGTAGGATCTAGTGCAACAAACTTTTGGTAGCGTTGACAAGGACTATAGCTATTTAGTTCATTCTATTTTAATTTGATTTATTTCTTATTATTTTTATTGTTCAATCGATCTGCTTCTTCTTCTTTCCTTTTTTTTAATTGACTATAAACAAAAAGAAGCAAGAGACCAAAAAATTATGAAATTAGAGATCCCAAAATTAATGATGACAATATGATTATGGGGAGATCTCTTCCTATAACAATTTTGTTACATCTCTAAAAGTTAAAGACATGTCACAGGGGCGTCGTCAACTTATAGTTAGCCCTTGTTTGATCCACATTTCAAAAAAATAATTAAAAAATCATTCTTTCAATACTCATTTTCAACACACAATCTTCAATAAAATAATATTACACACAAATCCAAAACTTTTCATTCTTTTTTAACCACATATTTTCTATCACATCACTATTTAAAATGGATTATTTTCTTAAAAATGTGCATCAAACAAGGGCTTAATGAATTTTAGAAGCCTATGTAAATTTTAGTTCCTCAACTCATAGACAATAACTACAATGGCGACTCAAAATTGTTTTGAGACGAAGCATAGATCATGTTGAGTTGATTCGTTTGAGCTCGTGGGCACGAGCTCACGAGTATGACCTGACTCGTTTGTACTCATGGGCACGAGCTAACGTGTTGATTCATTTGGGCTCGTGAGTCGACTCGTAATGGGTCGAGTCCATAAGTGGGTCTTTGTCATTCTTTGTTTCTTGGGCTACGAATTGTGGTTTTGATTCCATTACAATTTAATGTATTCAATAATAGGCTTCAATGAAACCTACAAATATTATCGAACCCAACTAATCATCAGCATCCCAATATTTATTCGGTATCAAAATACCCAACAACAAGATTTTAAGTTTAGTCTCTATGCACAAAAAAATAAGTAGAGTGACTTGTGGGAAGCAACTTTTCATATAATTAACCTTACTTCATATGCATGCCAATGAGTCATTTTCCACGCCAAGAAAATGGAGTAAAGAGATGAATAATAACTTGTTAATTACAGTGACAGAGTGACTACTCAAGAAAATTATAGAGTTTAACGACAGATGAGAAACCAGACCGTTGGGATAAACTAAACCTTGATAGTCATAATATGTTTTTTGTTGGAAAATAACCCATTTTTAGTTCTTTCTTGGTGATGTTTGCCATTAAGTATGGGCTAAAGGATCAGAATCAAAATCGAACTAGAATTGGCCAATTCGATTATGTTTAGTTCTACTTAGATTTCAATATGGTTTTGGTCTGATTCAAGTTCAGTACCTAGAATTAAGAATGTAGAATTGGTTTGAACTCCATGGTTAATCGTTATTTATTAATTTTATACAAGATAATATATCGCAGAGTAATGTTACCCATAACTATAGCAGCCTTCTTATGTGAAATATTGTTATTTGAGATATGAATTTCTTATAATTCTGTTGCCTCAAATAACAAGTCAATACTTCAAATAACAAGCTGCCACATAAAATGACTCTTGCAGTCGCTGATTATGAATAACATTACTTTCTATTATATGAAGATGGAACTTGTCTTTTGCATCGAATGAGGTTTATTATTTTTATTCTGGATGTGAGAATTTACTTTTGGTGATAGAACTTTGTAATGTAATTTACATGAATAATTTGAAAATGTTGATTATGAATCGAATCGAATCATACCAAACTAAAACCATTCGGTTCAAATGTGTCTTGATTCTATGACTATAGATGGAATCGATAGTTGCACTATTAAATAACCATTAGTTCTCAGTTCAGTTTCAAAGAGAATCGAATCGGATCGAAGTTTCCCACGATAGTATTAAAGTTAAATTTTCAAAAAGAAATAAATGTAGTGACAAAAGCAATAATAACTTGTTGATTATAGTGACTACTTGTGAAAAATTATAGAGTTTAGTGATCAATGAGGACCACTCGGATAGTTAGCCGTGGACAGTCACGACGCATTTTGTTAGAAAATATCTCTTGTTTTTAGTTCTTGGTGACGTTTTCCATCTATCACTTATAAACAAACTAGATTTTAACATTAAATTATGTCACTCAAATTTATATGTAATTTTAGTCTTTAAATGGAGACAAGCATAGTAAGGGATGGAAAACAATATTTCTAGTAACTATTCTGAAAAATTTCAGAATTTACTAGTGATGATTAAAGTTGAGTGATGACATGGAGAATTAACCCTATTATGTAGGCATGCAATTTAATGTGAAGGTGCTTTGTAAAATTTAAATTTAGATTTTAATCTAAATAAAAGTTTAGAATTTAAATTTCGGCAATAGTTGGAAAAACAGCTGTGAAGTTCAATAAACATTGGGATAATTAGCCCTTAAATCCGACTCCTTGTGACTAACATGTTATGGAAATAAATATTCTGCACTAAATATGCATGAAATAAAGTTCAGTGACTAAAATGAAGCATATACATATGTTGGGGACTAAGCTGCACATTTCGAATAGGTTGGGGATGAATATTATAATTATCTCAGTTTTGTAATATATTTATTTCTGCGACTGCCACTACCACTGCCACCGTCGGGAAGAAATTCTGTTTTGTGTACTCTTTTCCCTTACTTTCTTCGGACCCATCCTCTTAACATTCAGTAAATGATTGATTTATACGTATAATCAGTAACGAAATAAATATTTTGCAGAATATTTTGATACACTTATTAATATCTGAAAGTGTAGACTGTAGATCTGCTATATCTTGTTCTTACCCATTGACGGAATTCAATCGTGGGTCCTCTGTTTTTTTATTTCTCTATCAATTTTTCTAGTTTTATTATAATTTGTTTTATAGGGGTTAATGAATTATGTATGAATTTATTGGAAATTTTGATTATAGGGATTCGAAAATTGAAAAAATAAAATGGAATCATCTTCATCATCATTATCATCGCCTCCGGAATTCGATTACTTGTTTAAGCTGTTGTTGATTGGAGATTCGGGTGTCGGGAAAAGTAGTCTTCTGCTCAGTTTCACTTCTGATACTTTCGAGGATCTCTCTCCTACAATAGGTAAATCTATTATTCTCTCCCTTAATTTTGTATACAATTGCATATTATTGGAAGGAAAAAGAAGGTTTGAATGTTTATCTATGTTATTTAAATCGTTGAGAATAAATGTGTAAAATTTTGAATATGTTGGCCAATATTTGGATCAAATTTCTGAGTAGGATCCTGATAGCAACTTGAGAAATTATTTAACATCTCCAGAGGATTTGAGAAATATGCCAACCAGATCAAAACAAACTAAAATGCAGCACAGAAGCAGGCAAGTGATCCCTTACACAGTGTCATGACTCTACATTCTAGAATGTTCTGTGACTTACCAGAATTTCCCCCCTTTTCTGTTTTCTGTCTGAATCTCGCTCTCTTGATATCTCAATTCTATCTCTCTCTTTCTGAATCTGCTTCTCTTCTTCTCTTCTTCCTCCTCTGATTCTGCCCTTTCTCTGTTTTTTGTTATTCTTTGTTATTTCTGTGTAATTTTCTATTCATTCAATAGATTTCTAGCTTAGGTTATTGATTCCCAGCTGAATCAATCCATTATTGTGTTGGTTTGAATTGCATTTTATCTGGTCTTGGTTGAAGTTGAGCTCCAAGCATTGCACAAAGTCAACTGGTCAATCTGTCTTGACATTACCCGCCTTTGTGTTACATTAGTTGACTAGAGACGTGAAGTGCACCCTTGATGGATTCTAGCTAGGTACTAGATTTTCCATCGAGGCTAATTGTGATCTAATATATGGGTTTTTGATAGTTTCTTCAGGTTCAAATTAAGTGGGCAGTTTGACTGAATTTGAAGCTAACTGCCAGTTTTTGGGTATGGGTGATCTGAGAGAAGACTCTTCAATGTTGTAGCATAGTATTATGACCATATGGTTCATCTAAGTAGTCTAGGAATGTTGTTTACTTGGTGACACTTTCAGGTTGATTTCCAGGGTGATGCATTAGCTGTATAGATTGGTTGGCTTTTCATTCAAAAAATCGAAAATTCAATCAACTGTTTTTCTTAAATTGAAATCCACCATTGCGTAAATAGGGGGTTGGCTTGTCTATCAAGATAAATCAAATTCAACAAGGAGGACCGGAGGGGACAGGCTAGCCTTCCTCAGGTATTTACATGAGTAGGGGGGATAAAATTTAATGCGAAATTTTTCTTGTAGTTGTATCTGTATTTGTATTTGAGTTGGACTAATCCTCAAGTGTAGTTAAAGGAGGGTTGTATAAGTTGATAACCAACATAAAACTTTGTCGAATCTTTTGATATAAATCTTTGTACGTTTATACGTATTTCCATACTTTTGAAAAATGCATATAATCTGAAACAGTTGTGTGCAGATTATCGTTGTAATGTGTTCTTGTTGATAATTATTATCCATTCAATTATTTTTAAGATGTCTTATGTTTGCCCTCATAATTTTCTCTGTCTGCTGTCAACAGGAGTAGATTTCAAGGTAAAGCATGTTACTGTTGGAGGGAAAAAATTGAAGCTTGCAATTTGGGATACTGGTAAATATAATGTTATGGCATGATGTGTTTGAGAAAAATGAATGTTAAACTGTGTATCTTACTAGGATTTGTTGTGTATATATTCTTTATCTTCCTAGATTTTTGAGTTCCTGCAAATTTCTTCTTCCAAAACGGTCTGCTATCTTTCTCTCTTTGCACATTGATGCAAAGATAATAGTGTATACCAATATTGAAGGAGAAGCTCTTGCTTTGCTTTCTCTGTCCCTTTTTGTTTCTTTTTCTCTGAATCTGACTTCAATGGAATCTGTTACCTTGTATTGCTTTCTAGTTTGATATTGGCTTACTTACATATATTTTTATAGAAAATTTCCTTTTCCCCATGTCTTTTCAGAGTTATATGAATGATGTACTCTAGAAACCTAGAAGTTTGCTTTATGGACTACATATCTGAGATGGTTTGTTCAATCTAATTTCTCATTTTGCAGCTGGACAGGAAAGATTCAGGACTTTGACCAGTTCTTATTACAGAGGAGCTCAAGGAATCATTATGGGTATGTTCTTTCCATTTGGTATTTCCTTCTCTCCGCTGTTTTATTCCTTTACGTGACCTAAAGTACTTCCAATAGAATTTTCTTTAAAAAATTTGTATCTACAATAGCAGATAAGAGTCATCCACTCCAGTCTGCTGAATGAAAAAAGAATCTCTTATGATATTATGATCGGAGGATCCAAGTTAAATAAAGTAATTTTGGCTAAGGGAATATATTGGCTCTACTCAATCGTTCATGGCTGAGAGTGCATCATGAAAGTAGGGATGTAGTGCAAATACAAGAATATTTGTGTGAGAACTTGAAATGGCTGATATAATTGACGTGGCAGAGATTATTATATTAGAATATTTGTTTGTGTTCGTCTATAGTCACCACCCGTTCGTAGTCTTTCCCCATGATGTGTAAATAGAAGTTCATTTTCTCTTTGGGTTCCCATCTCCATCTTCATCTCCACCCCCACCATCAGCCCCACTCTCCCTCTCCCCCCAAACCAAGCTTCTGGCTTATATTATTTAGATTGATAGATATCTAGCTGTGTCTGTCAGTTGCATGGCGTAATCTTGCATTTTAGGATGTTAATGACACGCACATCTCTGAAACATCATATCAAATCTATTCAACCCAATTTTTAATTTTAACTGGTTTCTCTAGAATCACTTGCAAGTTTGTTGTCTTGGATAAGTCCTGTATTTTTCAGCCTGATATTCAGTTGTATGCCTAACTGTTTCTTTATTTAGTGCAATTTCATATGTTGCATTGTGCAACTTTAATTTCACATTATACTACAGCATATAGATTTTCAATTTATCACGTGATCTATTTTACCTGATTTCTGTTTTCAAGTGATTTAGTTGGATTCTCTTGCTTCCGGTATGGTTCTCTTCACATAAGTCAAAAGCCTTTGTACGTTTGCTTACTTAACCATTTATTAAGAAACAGTATATGATGTGACACGGCGAGAAACATTCACTAATCTCTCTGATATATGGGCTAAAGAAATTGATCTCTACTCAACAAATCAAGATTGTATCAAGATGCTCGTAGGAAACAAATTTGATAAGGTATTTTTTTTGTGGCATTATCCTGATTTTACGAGATAATATGATCCCGTGTTATGTTTCCTCTTTTTTCCCTTACAGCGAGATGCTTGCTTTTGTGTTTGTCTCATTACAGTTGTGAATCAAATGTCCCAAATTACCATCACATCTAGAATACTTTTTCAGGATAGTGAACGAACTGTTAGCAAAAAAGAGGGAATTGACTTTGCAAGGGAGTATGGGTGCCTCTTCATTGAATGCAGTGCCAAAACTCGAGTCAATGTGGAACAATGTTTCGAGGAACTCGTTTTGAAGGTGAGTATGGTAACAGTACATTTTTCGTATGATTTTTCTTCCACCCTCATAGATCTTTTGTCTATCCTTGGTTATGAATCTACCTACGTGCATGCTTTGGGCTGTTTGCCTGCTTTTATTAGTTTGGTTTCTTGCAGCACTCTGCATCTTGCACACAGTGATTTATTTGGCCTTTGGGAGTTGGCCCGGCCCAGTCTAACCTGTCTACTGACACCATATTAGTTGGAGTATTTATCTTTGATTTTGGGTTCTTGACTTGTGATTGCCGATGGGCGAGTACTCTAAGTAATAATCTTTAACGATCTCTACATGAATGATTACCATTTAGCCGATGCCAGCAAGTGTTCTAAGTAATAACCTTTCATGAGCTCTGCATAAATAATACCATACTGTAGATGCAATGAGTGTGATCAGGAAATCAACCTTATGCAGATGTGCATGTTGTTTTGTTATGCAATGCATTGTTAACTTGTGCTTAATTTATATCATGTAAGTCATGTTTTTTTAAAAATTTTATTTAGAAATGTGGTCTAATGAGTGACCCAATAGTTGAAATAGAAACATGCGCCTTGGTCGTGTAAACATCTAGAAAAGTTTGATAACTATGTATTAATCACCAACTAAGAAGCACTGACACGGACACGATATACGTCGACATGTTGATTAATAGATTATTTTTAACTTATTTTAATTTTATAGTTTAAAGTAATAATTTTTTATGTTTATTGCATCATATATATAAGTAAGTTTGACTTTTTAATGGAGGACAAAATGGTAAAAAAAATTAATTAACCTAAAATTTTACATGTTTATAAAAGCTGAAACAAAAAGTAAATTAAATATATGTTAGAAAAAGAAATTTTACAAAATGTATTTAGCCCATGTTTGAGCCACATTAAATTTTTCATTATCATTCTTCTTCTCATTTTCAACGACACATTTTTCAATAAAATAATATTTTTTCATCACATCAATAACTTTTCCTTCTTTTTCAACCACACATTCTCCATCAATCTACTATTTCAGAATACATTCTTCCAAAATAATGTGACTCAAATACATTCTTAATGTGCTTACTTAGCTTATTTGGAATTTTCAACTACACATTCTTCAATAAAATAATATTTTCCATCACATCAATAATTTTTCCTTCTTCTTCAACAACACATTCTCCATCAATCTACTATTTCAGAATACATTCTTCCAAAATAATGTAGCTCAAACACACCCTTAAAATTATTGGGCCAATAATGAAAAGTGCATTGGTTTACGTCCACAACTTTTCATTTCCAGTCAGCGTCTTTTCACTTTCTTCTTCCTCAGTCTTTTTCTTGACAGTCAGTCACCATCTTCTTCACAGTCTGCATTTCTTCTTTCAACCATCTACATTTCATCCTTGTCTTCCAAAACCATTGCTTTGTCGCATTATCTAATCCTGTTTGCGGAGCATAAGCACTAAAATTGATGTGCTTTTCCCCTAAATGAAGTCTAATCATATACCCAACCTACTTTAACTTTTTGGGCATTGCCATTTAAACTCCGACTCAATAATGTGAACCCATTTCAACTAATTTTGTGCTGGTATATTATGGTAGTGTGTATCCTATGTTCCCCATTTTTTTTTCTTTTATCTTGTGCATCCCTTTTATGTAAGCTACGTGAACGTCCCTAAGCATAAACCTACTACTGTAAAGGATTATCCAGTAAAGGTCTCTATATCTAATTCTTTACACTAATTTATGATCTTAGACTAATTTCTTTACCTACCTTCGTCCATTACTGCGGGAAACCTTTTATCTCAACACAGTGTGGGCAGCAAAGTGCCACATCACTTGTAGGATAGGCCTTAGCTAACTATTTCCAATCTTCCCTGGTTTGGGGTACAGTATAGTTTGTTGTTAAGAAAGGGCACATCAATAAAATGTTTCAAACAGATAAATCATAGATGTGAGCAAATGTTACACTAGTTGTCAACTTGGCACAGCATTTATTCTTTATCTAGGTTCGGGACTTGCTAAGTAGGAACATAGATAGGTTATTTCGCAGATAATTATTTAGAAATACCATTGCAACAATTTACCAAGATGAAGTGCTTTTTATTGCATATTTTCTTGTAAATTGTGATAGAAATTTCATTGAACCTTATTTTGATGATTCTTTTACTGAAATATAACTAACAACTAGATGCAAGTGCAATGGATAAAATGAAGTCTTATATGTGAACGTGAATCTGCATCATGATATAGTTTTAGCTTTTTTTACGTTCAAGTTGTTATTTGGCTGATGTTGCCAAAGTTAAATCTTGAATAAAACTTTTTGAATCGAGTTAGTTGTGCTGTGTTACCAGTAGCAAAGGATAATGTTGGCATCAAACTGCATCACAGATGCCACATATGATGAAGAGGAACATGTTTGTCTAAGTACAAAAAGTTTGTGCATAAGTGATTTTACTGATAAGTAAATAAGTGTTTTGAAATAAATGTCTTTTATTGATGAAGTTGGAAATAAGTAAGTTACTTAATTTGACAGTCAGAGTTTCTTTAAAAAAAGTTAACTTTTTTACTTTAAAAGTAAGGAAACACAGTAGGTTATTAAAAAAAGTTTGAGAAATTACTTTCTTTAAGCTTAGTCAAAACCATGTTCTAGTTATTTTAGCACTTCTCTGTTTTCTCTTGTTTCAATATTATATCTCTTAATCAGATTTTGGAAACGCCGAGTCTCTTGGCTGAAGGCTCAAGTGGCGTCAAGAAGAACATCTTCAAACAGCAACCTCTGGAATCTGATGCATCTACCAGCAGTTGTTGCTAAATTTTTCTTTCCTTTGCTCTCGTTTACCAGTTAATGAAATTTCAAGTGCCTTGTTTCGTGTTTGATCAAAGAAGCTTGTGTAATTGATCTCTATGTAATGGTCTTAACCGTGGCATATTGTTTGGTTTCTCAATTTCTCTCATAATACCATCAACATTATTTAGGACATTTTATCCAATTTCAGTGGTTTTGTTATTTATTTTCATGGCCATACTTGAGCTGAAAAGGTGAAAATAGTGCGTAATATTGGACATGACTCAACAGTGTAATAGGCAAAATTTTATTTGTTTTAACAAGTTGTGAAGGTTTTTCTTTTAGAAATGTTGCACATTTCTCATCTCTAGATAACAGGAAATATACTTGGACATATTGTGCTTCAAAGGACATGAAAATGGTATTTTAAATTAGTCTTTGTTTGGTAGGGATTAAAATCAGATTTTTAATGGATTTTGATAGTTGATGAAATGTGTGATTGAAAAGTTGTGGTTCCTATGAAATATGTTGTTGAAATTTATTATTGACTTTGACTTAGATTAAAATTAAAATTTTAATTCTTACCAAAGAGGGGCTTGATGTTGCACATTTGTCCTCAATGTTTCGGGTTGATTCCATTTCTCTGCTCTTGCGAAGTAATTTCTCTAGTAATCAAAATAAATTCAATTACTCGCACAATAACATTGCAAATTTTAACACGCTAAATGAAGCTTTTGAACTATTTTAAGAGAGTGGAAAGTCATAACTCGACCTGGCCAACCAAGATACCACCAAAGAAAGCCGTGAGTATTCGAGATGGATACATATTCGGCTTTCTCGGTAAACATGTACAAAATGAGACGAGCAGTCAGTGCGATTTATGCTTCCATGCCCAAGTGTGAAGTGTGTGGAGATGGGCACAATGTTGGGGATTTCCAAGTACTCTAGACGGCTTCATCATCAAGTGAGCAATTATGCTCAAAACTTTAACCGTCAACAAGACAATTCCTACTCCAGCACATAAAATGTGGGGTGGAAAAATTCCTTATTTTCCTTTGGCGAACACTCAAAAGCAAGGGAAGCCACCGGGTTTTCAACAACCTCAACTGCTACAAGAAAAGAAGCCCTCTTTGGAAGATCTGTTTAAGCAATTCATGAACATGACCGAGACAAACTTTCAAAATCGGGCAGCTTAAATAAAAAATCTTGATACCGAAGTGGGTTAATTGGCAAGGATGATTCTGTAGGCCCTGGAGAGGTAACAGAGAGCTTTGCCTAGCAATATCCAAAAAAACACCAGGGAATGTGAAAGCATTCACTAATGCATCATAATACTACAAGTGCACAAATCGTGCACAAGTAATAAAGTGATGAAGGGTGTCGATCTTACAAGGATTGGGCTATATATGCTTTAGATGTGGTTCAATTCTAGTTTCATTAAATTGCAAGATAACACACACAAATTGATTTGATTTTTTTAACAAACTAAATAAATGATAAGTAATTAGAAACGGTGAAAGAAGGTAAAAGTAAAATGATGGAGAACTCTAATTGAAAATGTGCTGGGATTTATGATTTCACTTAACCGTCGTCCAATTAATTTCAAAAAAAGAAATTTAATGTACTATCCACTTTCTAGTGATAGACTCGATTCGCCTAATTTAACTAATTATCTATCTCGCGCATCAACTAGCCCAAAGTCAGTGTATTAACCTACTATATATCTTTGTCAATTAATAACACAATCAATCGTGTTAATTTTTGTGAGAATAGCTCAAAGGATCATCTAGGTTTAGGAATATATTGTTATCTATCGGCTCTAAAATAGCTAATGACCTCTTGGAGATCACTAAGCAAACATTTGGTGATCAAGCAAATGAAAGGTGTTAAATACATAACAAGCACAACATGGAAACGAGTAATACAAATTGAAAAAGGAAAAAATATTAATTAGGCTAAGGTTAAGCTACATCAAGAATTTCAAATCTGTCAATGTACCACTTACTGTAATTGTATATGTACAATCGGAAGTGATCAAGTCGAGAAATGTATGTATAATTGGATGCCATATACATGTTTTTTTGTGGAAATGGTGAAGAACTCCAACACTAAAAGCTAATTTGATGTTTCAAAGGCTTCATTACTCAACCTCAATGGAAAAGAAAATGGAGCACTCAACAACGCATATTCAAGGACCAAGAACTACGAGATTACTCCTTTCATTCTGGGATGAGGAAGGGATTGTAGCATTAGCCCTTTTATTTTATTTTTTCATGCTTCTCCCAAAGGTTTGGAGAAAGCTGCAATCAAAAGGATACCTCAAGAACGCGTCTCTCATAAGTCAGTAATTCCCTGAGAACCTACAATCATTTATTGTAAACATTGTTTTGATGACTTCTAAAATGATAAAAAGAAAATGAAGAAGATATTTCCTGCATGAACGTATGCTGCTAAATTTACTAATATTGTGAATGGAGTTCCAAAAATTTACCTGTTCTGTTGGAATTTGGGTGTGACCCGAATTCCTTTGTTGAAATATTTGAAGTATTGAAGAATTGTAATTGAAATGAACGTCAAGAAGAATTCAGTTTGAAATGCTATTGGAGTCCTATGTGAAGTTGAAGTTTTATTTTAGAAGCCAATTTGGAGTTGGAATATGTTTTGGACTCGATTTTTTGGTATCATACTTCATCAACAACTTTATTAGGAGGGTTTGGACATCTCCTACATGTTCCCTATAAATATTAGGCCCTTCTAAACTATTTTATAATGTGAGAAAAGTGATTATTAGAATTATAGGATCCATTGTAATTTTCTTTCTTCCTTATTATTCTTGAATCAATAAAATCTCATAATTTCTCTACCATATTCTTATATTCTTTTATTATTTTGTTTTTTATCTAATACTTCATTATTTGTCATATATCTTCAATAATTCATTCCGGTGTTTGGGTTTCAACAAGTGGTATTCAAATATACATAATTCTTATATTTCCAACATTACTAACAGCGATCCAAGCATATTAATATTTTTTCTAACAAAAGATATTTTTACTGTTTCACAACAAGTGATACTAGAGCGATTCCAGTATTGGCGTTGTTTATAACAAGTCGTATCAGAGTCTAAGTTCAACAGTTTCACAAGAGTACAGGTTCAGATTTGTTCGTGATGACTTCCATGAAGTAAGACATTTTGCTTTTGGATTAGAGACTAGATTTTCGCTATGGTAGGTTAAGATGCGTGCATTACTCACACAGCTAGATTTGGATGATGCGTTGCTAAAAATTGATAAGATATCTGAAACTTTGATCGAGGAGGAGAAATTACGGAATGATAAGAAAGCAGTTTCTCACATTCATCTTCATCTATCGAATACCATTCTTCTGGACGTTTTGAATGAGAACTCAGCAGCTGCTTTATGGTTGAAGTTGGAGCTATTGTGCATGACTAAAATTCTGACAAGCAAGTTGAACCTCAAGTAGCATATATACTCTCATCGAATGGTAGAAGGAAGATTATTAGAAGATCACCTGACCGTATTTAAAAAGATCATCGTTGTTTTGGAAAATTTGGAAGTAGAGTATGATGAACAAGATTTTGGCTTTAATCCTATTGTGTTCTTTACCTGCTTCATTTTCTTCATTTAGAGACAGAATATTGTATAGTCGTGATACACTCACCATAGAGGAGGTGTATGATACTTTATATTCAAAAGAAAAGATGAAGTATTTAATTTTCCATTGTTGTTTGGAAAATTTGGAAGTAGAGTATGATGAACACGATTTGGCCTTAATCCTATTCTGTTCTTTACATGCTTCGTTTTCTTCATTTAGAGACACACTATTGTATAGTCGTGATACACTCACCATAGAGGAGGTGTATGATACTTTATATTCAAAAGAGAAGATGGAGCATTTAATTTCTGAGGCTAGAGATGGAAAAGGCCTAGTTGCTCATGGTAGTTCTGGAAGGGGCAAATCGAAGACTAAGTTCAGTAATCAGATTTGTAACTACTGCAAGAAGAAGGGGGCACTTGAAGAAGGATTGCTACAAATTGCAGAATAAAGAAATGATGGCTGCAAGTAGATATTCAGATACTTCAGGTGAAGTAGACCTCGTAGAGAACGTTGTAAGTGATGGAGATCTCTTAGCTATTTCTGACATTAAGTCTAAACCGGAAGAGGATTGGATTCATGATTTACCGTATGTGTTTCATATGTGTCCTAATAAGGTCTTATTTGCTACATATGAAACTGTTTTGAAAGGTGTCGTGGTTATGGGAAACAACGCACCTTATCAGGTTGCTAGAATTAGTATGGTCAGATTGAAGCTTTTGGATGGAACAATTAGAATACTTGGTCACGTTCGACATGTTTTGGATTTGAAGAAAAATCTCATCTTGTTGTCTATCCTTGATTCAAAAGGTTATGAATTTTTTGGTGGAGGTGGAGCCTTGAAGGTTTGTAAGGGTACCCCAAGTTGTACTGAAGGGACAAAAAAGGTCTCAGTTATACAACTTCCAGGGTCGTGCAGAATCTAGAAGAGTCTATTAGCACAGGTTCAGTACCATGGTAGATATTCAGTTTGGTACAATACATTTAGGAGCTCATAAATGGTTGGATTTAAAGAATACTGCTTAGTAGAGTTCATAAGATATGGATGATACCGCGTTGCCATCATTAGCTACGGTGCCATTGTATTCAATTGCTAGAGACGGACCAAGTGAAATAGGGTATGTAAATGGTGATTTTGTTGAGCATACTTTAAGTAGA
>CAIGRP010002308.1:0-12820 GCA_903798385.1 Fraxinus cuspidata
AAAAAACCTATTTTTATATAATTGCTCATTACTCCTGGAGTTTTTACACCATTTACAATTATGTCCCTTTTGTTTATAGAATTGTCAATTACATAATAAAAAACCTAACAGAGATTATATAGAAAATAAAGATAGAGATAGAATTTTTTTGGATTTGATAAATTATAGGCCAAAGGAGAATAAATTGCTCTGATATCAAATTGATTAGGGAGCACATAAGTTGTTAAAGAACAATAGAACATTAAGAAAATAAAGGGTGTTCAAGAATACAAGAATTGAGGGCAAAGAAAAATCAGACTTTATTCATATAATGAGGTTGTGAATTACAATGAATAAGTCCCTCAAGCAAATAAATTCAAAGAAGTTAAAAGGAAATAAACTTCTAATAATATCCAAATATCAAAAATATTATTTAATTTAATTTAATCTAATGTAATTAAATATGTTTAGAGTCAAACTCTTATTATCAAATCTAATTAAATATGTTTAGAGTTAAACTCTTATTATCAAATCCTAATTAAAATTTATTGCTGTCTTTATTCTTGTCATGATCTCCTTCGTTTGGTTTGGTTCAATTGTCACATGATTAGTTTTGTTATTTGATTCATAAAAAGGATTCCCATGCAATTGTCAGGAATTTTTGACGGTATCCGACCCTTACTGCCCAACCTGAGACCCGAGAACAGATAGCTAATGCATTCCACCCGATGGGGGTTCTTTTCACCCTTCCCTCACGGTCTCCTTCCTTGGTATGAGTTGAGCCAATTGATATTGTCCAAGGTTCAATACATATATTTTGTCAAGATAAAAGATAGACCTCCTTGGAGTATGAAATCCATGTCTACCTCGCTGGAATCGAATTCTCTCAATCGGGGAGAAATGATGGAAATCATGACAAAAATAAAGATAGAGATAGAATTTAATTAGGATTTGATTATAAGAGTTTGAGTCTAAACATATTTAATTAGATTTGATTTGATTACATAATATTAGTTTTGATAATTGGATATTATTAGAAGTTTATTTCCTTTTAGCTTCTTTTAGTTTATTTGCTAGATAAATAGACGAGCTTATTTTTTATAATTCACAACCTGATTATATGAATTAAGATCGATTTCTCTTTTGTTCAATTCTTATCTTCTTGAACCCCTTTCTTTTCTTAATCTTTGATTGTTCTTTAACAAGGTATACGCTCCTGTGTCACAATCACTCTTAAGAAATGTACATGTAAGGAAAAGGAGAATCTTCACAAACTGGCTTCCACCAATCTTTTCATGCATTCCAAATACACGGACTTGTAAATGCTAATAAAATTTTCTGTCTGTAAAACTCTTGACCTAAAGTTACAGGTTTATCAAGTGTTACAAAGACCTGTTAAGAAACAAAGAGAACAAGAAAAGAAAAAGAATTAATAGTGAGAAACCTGTGTACCTCCTTAAAGGTTCCATTTTCAGTCTTGTCAAGCAAAGCTCCCGTTTGCCTAGCCAAATCTGCAGATAAATGTACAAGCCTCTGCACACGAATTTTCTTTGCAGACTTCAGAACCCATGCTGGCTGAGGCAAGCAAAATATTAGTTTATAGATGACCAAAAAATGTACCAGAACAGTATATCAGATATTTAAGCAGGTGAACTAAGAATAGGGAGCATTGTGTAAATTCATGTGACAATGTCATCGTAAATGTCAAAATGAGATTTTACTCTAGTTTGAACATTACACAATCTCTCAAATCTTAATAAATTGCATTGGAACACTTACTGTAATAAGATTACTTGAGAGCCCAAGATATTTTCAAATAGGAGGTCCTTCGCATACAATATAATTGGCATCACAGCCAACAAAGCATTGATCATCTAGCACCTTCAGCAGAGACAGTGTCAGCTACCTATTCAATAGATACATATATTTGAGAGAATTCCTGACCTTGGACAGTTGAATTCATTCGAATTCACAAAACTTCAGGTTTATGATAATATAGCATGTAAGAATTTCACTTGCGATATAATGAAGAATAAACTAATGAATTTTAAGTCAGCTGTCAAATGAGATAAGCAACAATTTAACACTGAGACTTTTTGAGAACAATATATAGGTATTCTATAGCTCATTCAACTAAGCAAGGAAGAAAACTTTAGTGCCTTGGGAAAGTTTTTTACTCTACCTTACTATATAGCTCTGCTGAGACATCGTTATCAACATGAAATGATTGACCAGAAAAGGGTGAAGCTACAGTTCTTTTGGTCTTTCTTTCTGAAAACCATAAGTGTGGTCCTCCAAGCAAGTCAGTTTGTCCACTATGCTCAAAGTGAACAATCGAGAGATTGTTTCTCACAGTCAGTATGCTGAGCAAGCCGCGTCAAATCATTGCTCGGGGCACCCGTTTCTCCAATGTGATTAACACTATAAAGTGACTCATTCAACCTCACTGAAACAAATTATAAAAAAAAACCCACTCGATTGTTTGAAAGTAGAATCCCTATTTTGTTCAATTCAAGCTCAGAATAAGCCCATGCTGCTCAATTTCAAGTAAAAATTCATAACCTTGTGCATAAAATGGGCTACATGAGACAAGCTATTGTTAAGCCAAATCTGCTCTGACAGAAATGATATGACAGGTCACCTTAAACCCATTTACTATATTTTCAAGGATGATAGAATGTGAAGTATCACTCCAAGCTCAACAGCAACCAATACAGATTAGACCTCTTTGTTGCCACGAAAGTTAATGTTTAATTCTAAGTTTACCAGCTAACGTTAACAATAAAGTATGTTATCTAACACAAAAAATGAAATCAATGCTTTTGAGTCCATGGAGTTACGTATTGGCAACCAACTCAGTAATAATAGGGTTTACGCAAGATTACACGTTGACAAAAAGTAAAGTAGTATTAATTAAGTCAATTCATTGTCACTGTAAGAAATCAACAAATGAAGGAAATGAACTTATTACCCTTCTTTTTGACGCTATCCACAAACCATCCTATTGTAACCAAAAACAGACCATTTCTTGGTCCAGGTTTCAAAGCGTGCTCAAACTTGCGCCCGTGAGAGCTGTACGAAGTGTTAAGGGGTAACAAAAGTATCATGAGAGTAGACTACATTTTTGCATCGGCAAGATAATCGCATCTTAATTGTATAACCATATTATTGTGGAAAATTTGAAAACTGATCCAAGCATTTGTTGGGAAGTAAACTTGATTTTGAAGTAAGTAATATAGGCTTAAGAAATTTGCTCATAGGCCTAACTCAATTAAAAAGCCCAACAAAATCTATTTTTTCTGGAAAGATCCATGTAACTATAAGATGTGATCATAAATGTGGTAATGTGTAAAGTAGATTATGTGGTTCTAGAAATTTTATCTAGAATATTCTAGAAAAATGTCTAGAAGTCTCATGAAAATGTGTGGACTATAAGTTTCATGTAAACCAAAGGGGTAGAGTCCCTCCATTTTGTAATAAGTCAAGTCTAGTGTGTAAGTTTTGGAGTTGAGAAATATAAGTTACCTTTTTTATTTACTTACTTCTTCCTATTAGTATTGTCCTTCCTATCAAACTTTAGCCAAACCAAGCTAGTAAACGTATCTTTCCTCCAACAAACTGGTATCAGAGACCCAAGGTCTATGTGAAAAATGGCAAGTGGGATGATTCATTTTCAAGTCTCTCAACTCAACAACGATAACTACGACAATTGGAGCATAAGGATAAAGGCATTGCTCAGGTCGCAAGATGCATGGAAGATCGTAGAGAAAGGCTACACGGAGCCACATGATGAGGTAACTCTGTCCCAAGCACAAAGGGATAGTTTGAAGGATGCAAGGAAGAAGGACAACAAGGCACTCATCCTCATCTATCAAACCTTAGATGAAGGCATGTTCGAGAAAGTGGCTTGTGCTACTACGAGTAAGGAAGCATGGGAGATTTTACAAAACTCCCATAAAGGAG
Source organism: Fraxinus cuspidata (assembly GCA_903798385.1). Lineage (NCBI taxonomy): Eukaryota > Viridiplantae > Streptophyta > Magnoliopsida > Lamiales > Oleaceae > Fraxinus > Fraxinus cuspidata. The sequence goes on from CAIGRP010002308.1 coordinate 3,943, forward strand.
TTGAGAATGTGAAAAATGTTCGACTCCAAACACTTCGAGGTGAGTTTGAAGCTTTACATATGAAAGAATCGGAATCAATCAGTGATTACTTTTCAAGAGTATTGGCCATTGTGAACTAATTAAAGAGGAATGGAGAAAAGTTGAGTGACACTTGAGTAATTGAGAAGATACTTAGATATTTAGATTCTAAATTTGACTACATAGTTGTAGCCATTGATGAATCTAAAGATCTAGATAGTATGAGTGTCGATTAACTCATGGGATCTTACAAGCCCATGAGGAAAGACTAAAGAAGAAGGTGAAAGAAGAGCCATTTGAGCAAGGTCTTCAAACAAAGCTCACACTGAACAAGGGTAGTAATAGGAGAAGCTAAAGAGGAAGAGGACATGGTCAAGATCGATGAAGAAATGCATTCTACAAGGAGGAAAGAAGCTAAAGCTCATTTTCCACTAGAAATCATGGAAGAGGAAGAGGTACGAGGAAAAATGAAAGGCCAAGGTATGACGAATCTCAAGTTAAATGTTACAATTGTCAAAAACTATGCTTTAGAATGTAGAAATAGTACTAACCAAGTTGAGGAGAAAGCCAACTATGCTAGTCAGGAAAATGAAGTAGACCATGCACTATTGTTGGCTTACAAAGGTGAAGAAAGCAGGGAAAAGAATACCTGATACTTGGATACGGGAGCAAGCAACCATATGTGAGGAAGAAGAAACATGTTCGTGGAGCTCGATGAATCAGTAAGCAGCAATATTATTTTTGGAGATGAATCCAAGATCCCCGTGAAAGGCAAAGGTAAAATCTTGATTCACTTGAAGAATGGTACGCATCAATGTATCTCAAATGTCTACTGTGTGCCCAATATGAAGAATAACATTATGAGTTTGTGACAACTCTTAAAGAAGGGCTATGATATTCATTTGAAAGATCAAAGTCTTTCAATAAAAGATCAAAGAGAAAATTTGATTGCTAAAGTCCCTATGATAATAAATAGAATGCTTGCTTTAAACATTCAAAATGATGTTGCTAAATGTTTAAAAGCTTGTTTTAAAGATTCATCTTGACTTTGGCACTTGAGATTTGGGCATCTTAATTTTGGGGGCTTAAAGTTGTTAAGTAAAAAGAAGATGGTGAAAGATTCACCTCCAATAAATCATGTGGATCAATTATGTAAAGGATGCTTACTTGGGATGCATTCGAGGAAATGTTTTCCAAAAGAAGCATTTACAAGAGCTAAGAAGTCACTAGAACTTGTACACGCGGATGTTTGTGGCCTAATCAATCCAAGCTCTCTCAGAAAGAACAGTTCCTTTATTCATTTCATTGATGATTTTGGTAGAAAGACGGGTCTATTTTCTCAAACAAAAATCAGAAATTTTTAGAACTTTCCAGAAGTTTAAAGCTCTTGTTCAAAAGAAAAGTGGCTATACAACAAATAGATGAGGAGAATTTACCTCCAAAGTGTTTAAGAAATATTATGAGGAGAATGGAATTCGTCGCTCATTAACAGTTCCATACTCTCCACAACAAAATGGATTAGTCGAAAGAAAGAATAGATCCATTCTTAACATGGCCCGCTGCGTGCTCAAAAGCAAGAGATTGCCCAAAGAACTTTGGGTTGAAGCTGTTAATTGCATTGTATACCTGTCTAATCGATCGCCTTCTAGAAGTGTGTAAAATAAGACACCACAAGAAACATGGAGTGGAAGGAAGCCTGGTATCTCTCACCTGCGAGTATTTGGGAGCATTGCATATGCTCATATTCCAGATCAAAAATGGTCCAGCTAGATGACAAGAGTGAAAGGTATGTCTTTAACGGCTATGACTCTCACTCCAAAAGCTACAAACTGTATAATCCAAGCAAGGAGAAGATTATCATAAGTAGAGATATCGAGTTCGATGAAGAAGAAGCTTAGGATTGGGGTGTCCAAGAAGAAAACTGCGACTTCTTGTCATTCTTTGAGTAAGAAGAACAAGAGAATGAAGAGAAACAAGAGCCTACCAGTCCACCTCCATCACCTGCTCATGGAGACGCTTCACCAGCATCTTCACAAGGAGAAAGCTCAAGCGAAAGGACAGCACAGATGAGGAGTCTACAAGAGCTTTATGAGGTAAATGAGAATCAAAATGATCTCACACTTTTTTGTCTTTTTATCGATTGTGAACCAATAGGGTATGAAGAAGCAACGCAAATTAAAAGATGGAGAGATGCCATGGATGAAGAGATTAAAGCTATTGAGAAGAACGATATGTGGGAGCTGACGACTTTTCCTAAAGGAAAAAGAGCAATCGAAGTCAAGTGGGTGTACAAGGCAAAGAAAAATACTAAAGGAGAAGTGGAGAGATATAAAAGAAGATTGGTTGCTAAAGGCTACAACCAACGGTCCGGGATTGATTATGAAGAGGTATTGGCCCCTGTTGTTCGCTTAGAAATCATAATATTCATTATCTCTCTTGCCGTGAAAAATAAGTGAATTTTTTTTTCAAATGGATGTGAAATCAGCTTTTCTAAATGGTTATCTTGAAGAAGAAGTTTATATGGAGCAACCAATTTGATATAAAATAAAAGGGCATGAAGGAAAAGTCTTCAAACTCAAAAATATTTTATATGGGTTGAAACAAGCCACAAGGGCGTGGAATATTAGAATTAACAAGTACTTCCTAGAAAATGACTTCACAAAGTGCCCTCACGGGTATGCCCTTTACACAAAGGTAAATGAGAAATGAGATATCTTGCTTGTTTGTTTGTATGTGGATGGTCTTAAATTCATGGGAAATAATCTAGTATGATCACTGAGTTTAAGAAGGACATGGCTCAAGAATTCGAGATGACAAATATCGATCTTATGGTCTACTATCTTGGGATTGAGGTAAAGCAAATGGAGGATGGCATCTTTATCTCACAAGAAGGGTATGCGAAAGAAGTTCTAAAGAAATTCAACATGGCGGATTACAAGCATGTATGCACCCCCATCGAATGCGGAACTAAGTTATTGAAGTATGATGAACGTGAAAAAGTGGATCTAACACTCTTTAAAAGTCTTGTCGAAAGTCTAAGATAATTGACATGCACAAGACCAGATATCCTTTTTGGAGTTGGGCTCATCAGTCTCTATATGGAGACACCCACAATGACCCATATGAAGGCTGCAAAGATGATTTCCACTACATCAAGGGTACACTTGACTATTGCTTAATCTATTCATCATCTAATGAATTCAAACCTGTTAGACATAGTAACAATGATTGGGGTGGAGATATTGATGACAGAAAGAGTACTACTGGGTATGTGTTCTACTTGAGGGACATTGCAATCACTTGGAGCTCAAAAAAATAATCGATCGTGGGGCTATCTACATATGAAGCTGAATATGTTGCAGCTACGTCAAGTGTTTGCTATGTAATTTGGCTTAAAAACTTGTTGAAGACACTTGAAATCTCACAAGATAAACAGACGGAGATCCATGTTGACAACAAATGAGCACTAGCATTGACAAAGAATCTAGTATTTAATAATAGAAGTAAACACATCGATACAAGGTATCACTTCGTAAGAGAGAGTATTGCAAAGAATGAGGTGCAGTTGAAGTATGTAACCTCTCAAGAGCAGATTACCGACATTCTCATTAAACCACTCAAGCATGACGTGTTTCGCAAGCTAAAAACTTTACTTGGAGCAGCAAAATCAAGTTTAAGAAGAGATGTTGGGAAGTAAACTTGATATTGGAGCAAGTAATATGGGCTTAAGAATTTTGCTCATAAGTCCAATTCAATTAAAAAGCTCAACAAAGTCTAACATTTCTAGAAATATTTTCTAGAAAGATCCATATAAATATCTAAGTAAAAGATAATGTATCAAGTAGATTATGTGATTCTAGAAATTCTATTTAGAATATTCTAGGAAAATATTTAGTCCAAATATATGATTGAGAAGCTTCATGAAAATATGAAGTCTAGAAGTCTATTAAAATGTGTAGTCTACAAGTTTCATGTAAACCCTATATAAATGGGTAGAGTCTCTCCATTTTGTAACAAGTCATGTCAAGTGTGTACATTTTGAAGTTTGAGAAATATAAGTTTCCTTTTATTTACTTTCTTCCTATTAGTGTTGTCCGTCCTATCAAGCCTTAGTCAATCCAAGTTAGTAAACCTCTCTTTCCTCCAATAGCTTTTTCTTTAACTATTTCTCAAAAAAATTAACTTCGTACAATCTTTTTTCGAAAAAGGTCTACTAAAGAAGGGCTTATGTGTCATGTATGCTTAGTATATTCTCATTGTCTTTGGAACCAGCAGGTTACAAAATCATTTCCTTGGCGTCATGTCTAAACTAGATGATCCAAATGAAGTTGGCAGAGGTGGAAATTTAAGACTTTTATTATATTAATTTGGTTAATCAAAATTATAATCAGGAGACAAAAGAAGAACAATATTAATTATTTTAAAATACATACAATTGAAATAGTCCATTAACTTCAAGGAACCCTTTTAGCAAGTTTCAGAGTGCAAAATCTGAAAAATAAGAAAGGCATACAGTTGTTATAGTTTAAGTAATTATTTCCTATAATTATCATAAGATGCTAGAATTTTATTTGAAAAACGGGAAGGATAAAGTACTAGGACAAACAAAAAATTAATGTGAGTACCATATGCGACAAATGCTAATTTAGATCACAATATTCTACCATCCAACCACGTACAAATTGATTCTTGTACGTAATTAGTTAGATGAAAAACGTAGTCCTCTATACCGATGTGGTCTTAGGAGTCATTAGGATTTCTCTAACTGACTTCACTTTCAAAGTGGACATTTCACCCGTACAAAGTGCATTTGCTGGCCCAACCTTGCCAAGGCTTTGTACAGGCATCAACTGTAGGTTGTTTCCGGCTGAGACACCAATCTTGGTTGCATCAGAGTGGGGGTGGCCTGCAATGAGTTAGCCATTTTGTTTTCTGATTACTATCTTACTATTCTGTCTCTGCTTGTCCTATAATGAGTTAAATTTGCCTGTAATGAGTGGAGGCTGCCTGTAATGAGTTAAATCCTTGTGCTTTAGTGCATCCTGTATCCATTTGTGATAAATGTTGGAGAGTTTTGGTTGATGAAGTGATTGATAATGTTACCTTAAATCGTCCCATACGTAGACATTTTTTTCTTGAAGACGCATTAGGAAGTACTATTGCATGGTTAGATTAGTTGTAATTACAACAAAGGTCTTCTTCACTTCTTTTTATTTTATTTCCATTTTCAGTTACATTCAATCTGAAATTGTACATTAGGTTATCTCTTTCTTTTTTCATCTTTAAATTGTGATTTATGATTATGAGCAAATACTTTATATTATAGTTTAGCTTATTGGTTTCATTGTCAAATATAACAGTTTTACCTGCTGCTCACATTAAAACCTCTCGATGTGGGTTGACAACTTATTTTCTGTGATTGCTCATTTTACTGCTTTTACTATTTTCGATATCATTTGTCATTCGTGTGCTTATTCTAAATTATTAATTATACTTCTATTATTTATTTTTGTGATGCATAGGTAGTTGATTGTTTTTCGGAAGCTAAATTGATGATCAAATAATCAAACTTCGATATGGATCGATCATGTTGTGCTATTTTAATCAGTTGTTCTTGGAGTAGTAGTCCATACTTTTGGTACATTGCTATCAACTACTTATGTACACTAATGATGTTCTTAGTAATAATAGAGTTTCAACTCTACATTATGTATTGGAACACACTTAATACTTATGTTTATTGAAATTATGAAAAACATGATTATATATATTTGATATATAGAATTGTATTATTTAATTATTACAAGTTTACTGGTAATCAAATAAATAAATGTTTTTAAAAATAAGTGGACATTTACAATGTGCAAAAACGTATCGTAAAAACATGAAATATAGATTTATGGCATGCAAAATATAATATTGTTTACGGCTAACGTTTGCAGGTTAAGTACTTATGGCATGCATAAATGTTCTTGAACAGCGACTTTTTTTTTTTTTTTACGACATGTAATGCATGCCGTAAAAAGATGACATAACTTTAGATGGCATTAGACTAGGAAAAATCAATGTGAATACCGCATACCATAAGTGATATATAGACAATTTCAAATCTCAATATTCTACTACACCCAACCACGTACAAATTTATTCATGTACCTTATTAATTATTGAAACTGTTTTTCATGAAAACATTCTTTGTACATAAACTAAGACTCTTATTAAGAGTTTAAGTCGGGTGGTGTCGAGTTGGCATGACTTAATTTTGGACCAGTGGCAATGGTTGTCCCTTGCTGAGCACGCCTCACAAAATTTGCGTAATGTATCCTCTATTTGGTAACATGAATGAGAATCGTAGAAGCATGATTTAGTGTATACACGAGTAGCTGAGTGATATGAATCTTTCCACTTTTATCAACCATCCCATGTCAAGCTAAGGGTGACGAGTATTATATACATTAATTTGGTAAAATCAAAGTTATAATTGGTGACAAAAAGGAAAAACAATATTAAGTATTAAAAACAATATTAAGTATTTTACTACAATTATTCAACACAGTTTAACACATAAAACACAGTACCCGTCAAACAAATTTGACTTTCATGATGTAGTCTGCATATGATGAGATCTGCAATTTATTTTTAAAGACATAGTCCCGAAACAGATTATATATATATAATGCAGAATCAAGGAACTGACTCCTTGATGAAAGACTTTCTGGGCGTTGCCGCAATCATCAGTCTTCTCACCACTTTTTATTTCCATTGTGTTAAGTACTGCAACAAGTCAAATACGTCCCGTTATATTCATAGTTTTAAAATTAGTAAACACTACTTTCTGTTTAGAAAATAGTTTATATAATATAATTACTTTAAAAGTAACTCAAAAAAATTACCTTTGCTATTTATATTAATCAATAAAAATGTTAATTATATACTGTGAGTAAATTAATTGAGAAGTGTGTCTTACGTAGGCATGTCTTCGTCGGAGCAAAAAAATAACTGCAGTTTGGAAACAAATTACAACATCCTATATTGTAATCCAGAAGGTTGCACCCTTTATCACAAAGATCCCAGTCACACGTTGCATCTGCCATTAGAGGACCTCCCATCTCTGCTTAATTAACACATGAAAACAACATAAGATTGGATAGAAAAATATTAAAATTTCTTTTTCTTTCTTAATATTGCTGAGTTTAATGTTGTATGCTCTACTTATCCGAGCAAAAAGAGTGAAAATGTTGGATTTATTAATTTGTTGTGTGGGCTTACATATGTAATTAATTGTATATAACATTATCTTAAAGTTGAGTCCAATTAAAGTGATCTAATAAAACATTAAGAGTTTGTTCACTTTACCATTTTCAAACCATTTTCTGTTTTTTATTTTTCAAAACAGTTAAAACGCGTTCTCTTTCCCATTTTCGAAAACGCGTTTTTAAAAACAAGTTTAAAAAATATAAAGAAAATCCAAAACGACAAAGTGTTTTCAGTTATAATCAAGTTAAAATTTTCAAAACGCATTTTGGGTGTTTTCAAAACAATTTTTCAAAATATTAAAAAGAACACATTTTCAACAATATCAAAATGGACACTCAAAACGCAAAACTCAAAATGAATTCCAAACTATTTACCATTTTCAAACCATTTTCTGTTTTTTATTTTCCAAAACAGTGAAAACGCGTTCTCTTTCCCATTTTCGAAAACGCGTTTTTAAAAACAAGTTTAAAAAATATAAAGAAAATCCAAAACGACAAAGTGTTTATAGTTATAATCAAGTTAAAATTTTCAAAACGCATTTTGGGTGTTTTCAAAACAATTTTTCAAAATATCAAAAAGAACACATTTTCAACAATATCAAAATGGACACTCAAAACGCAAAACTCAAAATGAATTCAAAACACAAAACACAAAACTGAAACACAAATAAAACAACCCCTAAATTGTTGAACTTAAGGCAACTAAATAAAGTGTAGGCCGATTATATGTGTAGGCCGTTAGGATTATATTTAACAATGTGACAAATATATGTGAAAACCATAAATATAGTTATGGTCCCCAATTCATATGTGATTCTCATTCTTTGTGTATTTCCATAAACACAAAAATACAAGATAAAGCATATTGAAAAGAAATATTCAAAACCCACAATCAAAAAGAAGGATTGAAGCAATTGAATTAAAAAACAACACAGATGCGAATTTTAGCCCTAAAATTCGAAATCAAGAATTTTTGAGAATTTAATTTCGGAATTTTTTGGAAAGCTGGGTTTCTTTTCTCTTTTTTTTTCTTCCCTCTAGATCAATAAACAATTTTTTTGGGATATACAAACTTAAAAAGTTTAACTGTTAGATTTTTATATGAGAATCAATTAGGCAGCCAATTTATCTTTCTTTTCTTTTTCTTTTTTTCTTTTTCTTTTTTTTTTCTTTTTCTTTTTTCCTTTTTGCATTATATGAATTTATTGAATCTCATAGAAATGTGTAATGATAGAAATAAGGTCCCAAAATCAAGTTATACTGTATTGGGAATTGATATTGCGTAAATATAATTATGGATAAAGTAAGAGATATTGGGTTTTATAAATCAAGAATTAGATTACAATATTTTTAAATTAATGGTAACTTCAATTTTATTTTTTATTTTTACGATTAGATTTAAGTTCTCTATTTGGTTAATACATCTACTTCTATAATATCTATCAACTAATCAATTAAATTACAATAATATTTAGTGGCACTAAAGTAACTGCTGCCAATGAGCTTCTTGAAGAAATTAATAAAATTCTTTGCAAAAAGCAATAGGGACGAGATTAGCATGCCTTTAACTAACTTAGTTTCACTAAAGTATAAGGGTAAAGAAA
>CAIGRP010002311.1:0-22868 GCA_903798385.1 Fraxinus cuspidata
GCTTTTGTAATTTTTTAATATTTTTGAATCTAAATTTAAAAATAAGTGTTGTAAATTTGGTTAATATTATTTTTAAATGTATTGTAGAATTTTGAAATATACAAGATAGAAATTAATGTTTTTTGTTTATCATTCTTTCCACTGTAATATATATATAGTGCGGAGTGATATTTTGATTTTTGAATTGGAAATTTGATATTTTGCAACTTTTGTTTGTTCTTCTGCATTCTAATATGTTTGCTTATTATGGAGTTTGTTGTAACGGAGCATGTAGAACTGACTTTTACATAGATAAGCATGACCATTCTAGAAAAGATTTATTTTTAATCTGCTACAAAAAAAAATCTTTGTGTTTCTGTGGATTCCTCTCTCTCTCTTAAATTTTGCTTCATATAATAATGAATTTCTCTCTACTTATGTGACCATATTTAATGGGTACAGAGACTCTCCTTTCATTTTGTTCGTGAAAAATGCTAAGAAGTTATTGGTGGAAAATTTAGATTAATATGATTGACTTAAGAACAAGCTGAGAAGCTTCTTGACAATGTTGTCATTACTAGTTCACAAACTAAATTGATAATCAGAAAGAAAAGGTAAAAGTCTTTTTCGAGGGAAACTGATTATTTTTCTGCCAATTACTTTTCTGATTTACTGCTTGAGCATTTAGTAACTGTTGTAGTTTTCTATTTAACTAACATGGCTTTTCTGATGCCTTTAAAACCAAGATATAATGGAGTTAGCAAGATCGAGAAGAGAAAATGAAGTGAATTTATCACTGTTTAGGTATTCGAGTTTTGTCTAATTTTATTATGTATTTACCACATATATTTGTAATTATGTTTGTTTGAGAAATAAAAATAAATAAAAAAAACTTGATATGGCAAAGTAAGTATACCAATGTTAGTTTGATTTGGCTATATTTACTTGCGTCTAACAAAAAATTATTTACAAGATTTCAATTTCATAATACTTTTTAGTAATTGAGCAATTGATATGGAGATATAAATTATATCTCAAGTGGTTTTGTACAGAAAATGGTACACACTCGGTCTTCAAATTCAGTTTATTAATGAGATATCAGATTTTATATGTAATGATATATTTTATTTATTTCGTCGATTATAATTATATTTTTCGAATTTTTCTGTTGGTTGTAGGGATGGAGGAAGTTATATGTAAACCACAACAAGATGTTTGGCTTAAAAAAACAGTTTTGGTAATGAATTTTGTGGACATGCTTTATCTTATGAGTCTATTAAAGTTGGCTAGAAAAAATCAAATTTTTTTCTTCTTTTTTAACCACACATTCTTTTTTTAAAAAAAAAATACTATTATAAAAATTATAATCTTAAATAATGGGGGTCAAACAGGTGTTGAACTACTCCTATGAATTGAGACTCGGTGGGCGGCTACTCTAATTTGAAGTTATAGAGTCTCTATTTGGTGCAAATTCTTTAAAACTGTTTTTTTTTTCTAATTTCAATTTCAATCGTACATTTTTCTAGTAAAATGATTTTTCACGTGGATCCACAACTTTATCATGCTTTTTAACCTCACATTCTTCAAAAAATTTAGGGCTTGTTCTGTTTACCATTTTAAGCCGTTTTTTATTTTCGATTTTCCAAAATAGTAAAAATGCATTCTTTTTCCCATTTTCGAAAACGCGTTTTTGAAAACAAGTTAAAAATTTATAAAGAAAACCCAAAACAATAAATTTGTCGTTTTGGGTGTTTTTAGTTATAATAAAGTTAAAATTTTCAAAACGCATTTTGAGTGTTTTCAAAATAATTTTTCAAAATGCTAAAAAGCAAAAATCTCAAATTGAACACTCAAAACAAAAAACTTAAAATGAATTTAAAACTCAAAACACAAAACTGAAACATAAATAGAACAGCTCCTTACTTTTTGAAAAAAATGTTCTCAAAAGAGTTACATATGTGTTTGAGCTACACTATTTTGGAAGAATGTATTTTGAAATAGTAGATTGATTGAGAATGTGTTGTTGAAAAAAAAAGAAAAATTATTGATGTGATGAAAAATATTATTTTATTAAGGAATATGTGGTTGAAAATGAGTAGAAGAATGAGAATGAAAGTCTTAATGTGGCTCAAATAGGGGGGCCAAATATGCCCTTATTTGGTTTGGAGGTGATATTGATGAATTACAAGTGGAAATTGGTTGTTAAGAATTTCAAATATATGAAGGAGTTGCTTTGTCTACTAAAATGAAAACAATGATCAAATGAAAAGAATTTAATTTTTTTAATTAAGTTATGCGTCACCCTATAATTTATGAAGACCTCTAATTGTTCCGTAACGGAATTGATGCTTAATTATGATTTTAGAGATAAAGTGATTCCGGAAACAACTTGAAATTGTTTCAAGTCCCCACAATAACCCAATGACTAATAATGCCGATAAATAACTATCTTAGCAAGTCAATTATGATTGTTTGGTGTTCTTAGATAATACATGTAAACTTAGATGGTTTAAATTATTCCGTCTAACAATATATTCTGAACTTTATCATGCAACAGTTTGAAATGTGTGCGTCTTATGCATTTATTTAAAGAGATTATTCGAACTCAAAACTAAATACTATTAGATATAATAAATATTTAGAGTAAATTTCAATAGGATCCTATTCCTTCATAACAGTGCACCTATATTCACAATTTGTCATTTGTTGCACTCATGTTAATTTGAATGTTAAATGGCTACTCAACGCTCTTGTGATACGAACTAATTAAAATTGGATAAAATAATTTTCATTTATCCAAAACAATCTAAAAAAGACTTCAACTTTCGTTTACAAAATTGAATATGGCAAAATTCATTAGTGCTTTTTCAAGTACACTTCCTTACTGTGCCCCATCCCCGTCATTATATGATATTTAAAGTTCAAATAAACGTTCTATGTTAGCCGGGGACATGATGCAACACATGGTAGGTCAGAATATACAAGTTCCACACTAGACACTTTGATCATCATTAATGTTTTATATATTAGACAAATAAATAAAAAACACCATCTTTAGGTTATAATTTGAAGTAGGACAATACTTGAAAAAATAAATATTAGGACTATTATGGAATTCAAAATTGAGTGCTCAACATCTGCTTCGTACATGTCAATCAAGAAAGCAGCCCCTACCCCCTATCATCATCATCATTTCTATCTTCTTTTCATTGAAAGCTCCTTGTCTCCGACACCATTATCGGGTTTTCGTTGCGGTGGTTGCATTCGTTGAATAGAGAGAGTACTTGTTAGTTTGAGTGGTGCTTTTGGTATCGATGTTTTAAGGTCTCTAGTCACTGTTATATTGACAGAGAGAGTCCCTCAGTCCATCTGTGGTGTCCACTTTTACAATTTTCCTTTCCCTATCCTTGCAGGTAGGTGGTTCCATCTCTTCGAGACTCTAATCTCTAACAGCACTTGACAAAATCGTTCAAGGTAGAACGACTCTCTATATATATCGCCTTTGTAATAGATTTTCTTAGAGATAAACATTTGACATGAGTTTCTTTGTGAATGGAGAATCACAAGTTCCTCCTGGGTTTAGATTTCATCCAACTGAAGAAGAGCTTTTGCAATACTATTTGAGAAAAAAAGTTGATCTCAAGAAGATTGACCTGGATGTTATCCAAGATGTTGATCTTAACAAACTCGAGCCTTGGGACATTCAAGGTAGACACGTTTTGATTTTCGATTTCTTAATTTCTGCGCCTGAGTTTTATATTTTGATTGCAGAGAAATGCAAGATTGGAACTACTCCACAGAATGATTGGTATTTCTTCAGTCACAAGGATAAAAAGTACCCCACTGGCACGCGTACTAATCGTGCTACTGCTGCTGGATTTTGGAAAGCAACGGGGCGTGACAAAGTGATATATAGTAACTCTCGACCGATAGGCAGGAGGAAGACGCTTGTTTTCTACAACGGTCGGGCTCCTCATGGCCGAAAGTCGGATTGGATCATGCATGAATATAGACTTGATGATAACAGCACCAAACCCAATATTGTAAGTATTTTCAAATTCAACTTTATGATTAAAATTGTTTAGCTTTTGGCATAATTGTTGTATATGTGCAATGTTAAGCCATCAGAGGGGTTAACACAAGAAGAGGGGTGGGCGATTTGTCGAATATTTAAGAAGAAAAATCATTATAAGACCCTTGATAACACTCGGATGATCATCACTAGTTCATCGGATGATCAAAAATTGTTGAATTCATCGGATGAAGGGACATTGGACCAAATACTCAAGTACATGGGAAGTGCATGCAAGGAGGAATTAGGCATGCTGATAAACAGTAGCCTCGATCGAGATAGATTCATTCAACTTCCGAGTCTCGAGAGCCCTGATTACACTTCTCCGTGCAGCCCAAGTTTTAATCAACCAGTGACCGGTTGTCAAGATTGGGTAACACTTGACAGGATGGTGGCATCACACCTCAATGGTGAAAATGAGACTAACTCTAAGCAAAAGAAGTTATCTGCTGGTTTTACGAGTTTTTGCACCAGTTCCATTGATGATAATGATCAACGACTACAATTACAGCAACAAAATATGTCGTCTTCATCTTCCAACACGCACTATGGTACTGATTCTCAGTTGGATTATAATCATAATGATTGTGATCTATGGAGCTGCTTAATGCGATCATCTTCGTCACATTGCAACTTACCAAATGTACCCCGTCGATAAGATATTATAACTAGCTATATAATAATGTTACGCATGTTTAAGTCTATTCTTAATTATTATACATATGGGGAACTTCATATTAATGTGCATACACAAATGATTATGCATAATAAAAGTTAACACAAAATTTGGCAGGCTTATGATGTATAAAACGTTTTTTATTTTCTGAATTACTTGTAATTTCTATTTATCAATAGTAGTAGATTGAGTACATGTTTTATCATCCTTAAATTATCGCTCGAGATTAAGGTGGATGAGAAAACTCCTCATTATAAAATTCTAACATGATGTCAGAGGATAATTCCATAACTTACCATCGAGACCCGGCAGTGGATTTCACTAAGAATTCATTTCACTTGACAAACTCGTGCAAGTCCCATTCCATTTTACTAATTGACACGTAAGAAATATAAAATAAGAAATACATATAATGGTCATTCAAGTTTGCTCAACTCTTATTCTTATGTGTTAATTAAATGGCATCAAGAATTTAAATCTCTTAAATGTAAGGATATAGATCTCATATAAAATATTCAATCACTTAATGACACCTAAATTGTTGAACATCGACAGTGTATATGAATAACATTATTTTATAAAATATTATTGGATGTAACTTGGAAGAGGTCTACATCAACATTTGGCCAATTCTAGTTTATTTGGCAGATATATATAATTAAGATTCTAAAAGGCAAGGCTTGTAAGTTAAGCATCAATCCTTACTAGAATAGGTGTATAAGACACTTTCCTAATTTTAGTGCTTGTATAATAAAGTATTGCTAAAATTTTATTAGGTTTTCAACTTGTCAAACTTCAAATTTGACCATACATTTCATAAGAGTCATAATTTTTAAATATTTCATAAACTTTTATCAAAATATACTAAAACTTGTATCAAAAGCTTTGTCAAACAACCCCTATTATTATTTTAATTATTTTAAACTAATAAAAAAACAAAATAACATATAGGTTGAAAATTTTTAAGAACTTTTTTACATATTTTCTAGTTTTAAACAATAACAAAATTCTCAAAATCATACATGATGCTACCAAAAATCGCACATGTTGATTTTCGAGATGAACGACTAAAAATGAGCACGAAAGAGATATTCTGGTACTTGAAACAAAGACATTGATATGTGTCCTCGTCCCCCCCCCCCCCCGATACTTAAATCAGAGAGAGAATTTGCAAAAAATATATGCTGAAAATTATGTAAAACGTAGCTTAATAATGAATTGGAGTATTGTATTTATAGAATTAGGTAGTGCATTCCAGATAGGATTATACTTTTGAAATCTAGAAGTTCTACCGTATTAGAAGTTGCAACTTGATTAGTTTTGTATCACCTATGTGTTTGGATAAAGATAGATCTCTGATGGTAGAATCCTTTCAGGATGAGGTAACATATTTTCAACATGACTCTATTTCTTAGAGTTGGATAAACCTTGACATGAATGAGAGTCTTAATAAATCAGGAATTGCATGGTACGAGGTTTGGCCATGATCTCGAGAAAGACCTAAGGGGCGATGAGAAGCAATCCCGAAGACATGACCGAGGAGATCATGAAGGTTGTGGCCAGACCCTATATTGGGATCATCACTGGCACTTGTACATCCATGTCAGATCCTAGTGCTCGAGATTATGGGATGTGATGGACATTGCAATATAATAGGAACGACCAGCCTTTCATGAGCACGATTAGCCTGGGCAATAGGAATGGTCAGTCTTGGCAATGGAGCTGATCAGCCTTAGAATAGGGCTAATTAGTCTTGAAAATGGGATTGATCAGTCTTGGAATGGGACTGATAAGCCTTGAAAATGGGACTAATCAACATTGTGGGATGGGAGTCCCACAGAAAGGGTAACATGTGGCCTCGATCTTCGAGCTAATGATTGTCCCATACAGATGATTACCAGGTGGCTGGGTTTGAGAGCCAGGATTGAGGGACTTTCACATTCTCCAGAATCCTATAAATACCCCCTACCCCTCCTTATTTGACACTTTTCACTCTTCAAACACTCCTTGGACCACCTCGGGTTTATGCTTAAGGTAAGAACTCGTGCCCTTTAGATTAGCTTTTATATTTATAAAATGTCTAGTACTAGTAGTTTGTCAGGCTCGGGCTCATTACCCGACGAATATAGTCACTCCATCATTCCCTATTCAATTATCATAGGTAGCCAACCTACCATTTCATTTCCCGACCTTAGATGTAGGTATAAAGAGCACAACGTAATTGGGATAGCTTGAGAATTTGGGATAATGCCGGCGTGCGACATCTGAGGTCCATGGCCCGAGGATAGCTTAACGAGTGCTCGAGAGGGAGAGATATTTATTTTTAGGGAGGCTCTGAAGGGGGCTTAGGTGGACTCTCCACCATTTCTTTATTGAGTTCTTAGTCGAGTTCGGTATGTATTTTGGGCAGCTAGTCCCCAACAGATGGAGGCTACTCGTGTATTTTTTATAGCTTGTAGATATTTATGTATAGTCCCGAGGTTTGACCTGCTCAGGATGATCTTTGAACTGAAGACTCTCTTGAGCTTTAACTATTTTCTGTACCTATCTTCCCGAGGTGAATTTAAAGTCCCCAAAATGTCGAGCTCCCTTAAATGGTAGAAATCTAAATTCCTTTTCATCCACCCCAAGACCTCGACCATCCATTCAGTCCTCGGTGGACAATCCCGAGCACCGAGCGATTCAATAAGGGCCAGGAATATTTCGAAGTGTTAGAGAGGGATAGGCAGAACTTGGTCGAGCTCTAGCCTTTAGCGTTCAAAATCGATGATCTCGTCGGGGATGATGTCTTCGACTTCGCTAATGTGAAGGGTGTTGAGGGTAGGACCACTTATCGTTCATTATTTTATCTTTGCTGCTCGGCCACATAGCTCTTCGATCTCATGATTTATGTTTTTGTTGCAGCATTCGAAATGGCATTCGATCCGACCAACCTACGCCGTGCCGTTTAACAAAAATCGAAGAATGCTTTGACGAAGCAAGTGGGGAAGAAAACAAACAAAAGGCCCCGGGAACTCCTAAAGTTACAAGGAGGGCCCTGGTAAGATCTTTGGGCTCGGAGAAGAAACTTTAACCCAAAGAGCGACCACATCGATCACCCAACAACCTCGATCGACATCTTGAGGGTCGTGCCAGTGGTTGTCGGACTCAACAATGATGCCACTATGCCATCTTCATCGGTAGAAAGGATCGAGAAATGTATGCTCGTGCCTGAGCTTTTTGATAGGTATAGGGGGAAGAGCCATAGCATTAATGATGGACTGAAGGTGGTAGAGTCATTGACACTCAAGTTACCCGAGTACTTATTTCATTTTAGTTTTGGTTATGTCATCACCTCGACCACTCGCTCTTGTTTGCTTGTAGACCCTGTCTGTTGCTCGAGCCCTAGTCTTAAGGGGGTGAGGAGGCTGAGAAAGTAGCCTCGCTTAAGGATAAACTAGATATTCGGGTCCAACAAATCATTGAACTCGAGGCTAAAGCTGCTCGGCGATCTAAAGAAAATAGCAAGCTTAAGGCCGACCCGTGACAAGCTCAAGACGAGGCTGAAATGGCTTGGCCAGGGATGAATTTGAGGAAGCTAAGACCGAGCTCGAGCATAAAACCAAAGAGTTCAAGGTGTAGCTTGAAGATGCTCAAGCAAAGGTAGTAGAGGACTTAAAGAAGTCAAAGAAGTTCGGGACGATGAATGGTAAGTATGCGTTGGGGTCCTACAATTATGGCTTCAGACAAACCCAAGCTTTTCTTCGCTCCAAACTGCCAGACGTCAACCCTAATGACCTGATGTCTTTCCCGAGGTCATCGAAGGACTCGAGATTTACTCTTTTGAGCGCACATTAGTTGAGGAAGAGGATGGTACTAATGATGGAGATGAAGTCTGCAGGCTCCGAGCAATGACTTTAAGTAGGACCCATCCTTCCACCGTTTATCATTTTCTATTTTTAACTTTTGTTATGTATATTGCCTGACCAGGACTCAACCAATTGCATTTATTTTTTGACTTTTATTAAGTACATTGCCTGATCAGAGCTTGAATGTTTTGTTTTGTTATTTTGATATCCATGTTTCTTGTTCATCTAATCATGTGTATTTGTTCTTGAACCATTTTGAGCATCTTTCGAAATAATAATATAAAGTTAGCAACTCGAGGAGTTTAAGGATACTAAACGCGAACAACTTTTAAAATAATGATATCAGTTAGGAGCTCGAGGAGTTTAAAGCTCCCAAGCTCGAGCGACCTTTAAAATATTGATATCAAGTTAGGAGCTCAAGGAGTTTAAGGCTACTAAGCTCGAATGACTTTTAAAATAATGATATTAGTTAGGAGCTCGAGGAGTTTAAAGCTCCTTCACTCGAGCGACCTTTGAAATAATTATATAAGTTAGGAGCTCAAGGAGTTTAAAGCTCCTAAACTCGAGCGACCTTTAAAATAATGATCTCATGGTCGGATCATAATCTCGAACAATCGTTAAAAGTTAGAAACTCGAGGAGCTTAAAGCTCGAACAATCAAATTTAAAAGTTTGATGTGTATTCCTGAGCACATTTTTGACATATTCGAAGTACAAACTCTAGCCTTTAAAGTATAGTGCTCAAGGAGTATGAACCAAGCTATTTTAAGGTGCTTACACGTGGCAAGGTTTTGAGATGCTTGCACGAGGCAAGTTTTGAGGTGCTTGCTCGGTGGCAAGGCTTGAAGGTGTTTACTCGATGGCAAGGCTTTGAGGTGCTTGCTCGGTGGCAAGGCTTTTATGGGCATTTGAGATTAAAAATGCTTTATTTGGATAAATTCCCGACTCTAACTATTCAAGGAAACTCATATTTCCTAAATGTCAAACGTGAGCGCGCATGCCCGACATCTAAAAAGTAAAAGGACGCGGGGCATGCAAGCCCGACAAACTGAAAAGTAAAAGCGAAAAGAAAAATTACTAGATGAAATTATAATAAACTACTTGTAATAAATCTTCAGATTATCAGCGTTCCAAGGCCTGGAGAGTGGTTTTCCTGAAGTATCTCTTAAGTTGTATGCTCCTTTGCGGACCTGTTGTATGACTTCAAAGGGTCCTTCCCAAATGGGTCCTAACTTGCCTAGGACATGTCATGCTGCTTCCGTTTTTCTTAAAATGAGATCTCCAACCTTGAACCTACTGGATCTTACCATACTGTTGAAGTGTTTAGCTGTTATGTTCTGGTAAGATGCAACACTTATGGTTGCTTGTTCTCTCACTTCTTCAAAAAGGTCAAGGTGCTCTATTGTGCACTCCTCAGACCTGGGCTCAAATCTCCTGAGGCAAGGCAGTCTGATCTCAGTTGGAAGTGTAGCCTCTATCCCAAGTGCCAACATGAAAGGGGTCTCACCTGTCATGGTCTTGTGGGACGTTCTATATGTCCAAAGTATAGAGGGTAGATCCTCATACCAAGCTCATCTAGCTTCCCTGAGGTCCCACAAGATAATTTGATTTGTAACCTCAGCTAGGCCATTGCTTTAGGGATGTGCAACCGATGTCCATGGTGGTCAATCCCCAGGTAGGTACAAAAGTTTATGAGCTATGGGTTATCAAATTGTCTACCGTTATCAGTTATAAGGACCTTGGGTATTCCGAACCTACAAATGATGGACTTTCAAACAAATGACCTCAGGTTGGGCTCCAAAATTGTGGCCAAAGGCTCGACCTTGGCCCAATTAGTAAAATATTCTACAATTACGAAGACGAACTTCAATTGTCCTCGGTGAGTGAAAAAGGACCGAGGATGTCCATGCCCCATTGCTCGAATTGGACTGTACAATGAATGGGGTGAGGTCGTCGGCCGGAGAATGGATGACGTTGTCGAACCTCTGACACTTCTCACATCTCTTCACGTAGTCCACATCATCCATCTTCATGGTAGGCCAGTATTACCCATATCTTATAAGTTTGAAGGCTAGAACCCAAGCCCCTTAATGATTTCCATACACATATTCGTAGACTTTCGTTAGAGATGGGCCGCTTCTGAAGGTTTGAGCCATCAAAGGTATGGAAGAGTGAAACTTCGATGAAATAAAACTCCCCCGATCATGCAATACCTCAGTACCCAAGCTTGAATGCTTTTTGCCATCCGCAGATCATCTAGTAAATTCCCATCGGTTATAAAATCAATTATTGGGTCCATCCAACACGACTCATTATCAATATCCATGGCGGAGGGTGCTTGATTTATGCTTAGCTCGGTTACAAATTTGACGTGAACTGTTCTATCAAGACCATCAATTCCTATGAAGACGAGTCTGGACAAGGCGTCGACCTATATTTTTCGGTTCGGGATATTTTTATGATTTCAAACTTTTGAATTGTCTTTGAAGATCATGAACTCTCAGGCAGTATATGCTCATCTTCTCATCGTTTCTTTCAAATGTCTCATCAATCTGGCTGACCACAAATTGTGAATTGCAAAAAAAATTTATTTGTTTAAGCTCAAGATTAATGGCAAGCTCTTGTGCGATTACAACTGCTTTGTACTCCGTCTTATTATTTGTAGCGTTAAATTCAAATCGGTGTACACATTGCATTTCTGTATGTATGCCTAGGCTAATGAATATAACTTCTGCACCTGAGCCCGAGGATTTCGATGCTCAGTCTACTAATATCTCCCTTGTGTCCATAGCATTAATGGTCGTGTTGTCACCTGGCCCCCGAGGCCTTGGGGTGAGTTCTACTATGAAGTCATCCAAGATCTGTGCTTTGATGGAGGGTTAGGGCTTGAAACGTTGGGCTTTTGAAGTATGTGCTTGAGTGGTTGATTAGTGCGCAGGCCAATTGGATGAGATTGGAAATATTGTTGTAATTTCTGTGCTGCCACTACCAGGGCAAGAGCTAGATGTTCGGCCAATGTGTACCTTGTCTCCATATCAAATAATACATTGCTCACATAGTAAATTGGCTGTTGAGCTTTGTTGACCTCTTTCACGAATACGCCACTTACCGTATTTTGAGAAACTTCCAAATACAAAAAATAGAGTATCTCTAGGCTCCGACCTCATGAGAACTGGTGGGGATGCCAATGTTTGCTTAAGCTCTTGGAGTGCCTTCTCACAATCCTCTTTCCATTCGAAGTTATGATTTTCCCTGAGAGTTTTGAAAATGGGAAGCATCATCCGCTGTGCGAGACATGAACCTATTCAAGGCGACGACCCAACCATTCAGTTTTTGCACTTCTCTCTTGCTCCTAGGGGACTCCATGGACGTCAGGGCTTGTATTTTGTCCGGATTTGCTTCAATTCCTGTTTACGTGATTATGAAGCCCAAGAACTTGCTTGAGCTATCCCAAAAATGTACTTGCTGGATTTAATTTCATGTTATATTTTCGAAGAGTAGAAAATACCTCCTCAAGATCTGCGAGATGTTGGTCCGCCTGCTTTCTCTTGACTACCATGTCATCCACATAGGCCTCAATATTCTTTCCGATCATCCTGGCAAAGATTTTGTTGATAAGTCTCTAATAGGTTGCTCCTGCATTATTCAACCCAAATGGCATGACCTTATAATAATATATGATCGAGTCAGCTATAAATGTTTTTTTTCCTGATCTTCCTGAGCCATAAGGATCTAATTATATCCCGAAAATATATCAAGGAAGTTGTACAATATATGGTCCGACATGCTGTCCACGATGTGGTCGATCTGAGGTAGGGAATAACTATCTTTTGGGTATGCATTATTAAGATCTGTAAAGTTGATACATACTCTCCATTTGTCATTGGCCTTAATGACGAGGACAATGTTGGAGAGCCAGTCGGGGAATTAAACTTCCCCAATAAATTGAGCATTGATCAATTTATCAATATTCTCCAGTATGACCTCGCAACGTTCTGGTGTGAACTGTCTCTTTCTTTGCTTGATCGACTTTGCTTCTAGATTAATATTGAGTTTGTGGACCGCTACACTTGGGTCTATCTCAAGTATGTCCTCTACATTCCATGTGAACACATCAATATTGCAAGATAGGTAACTTATAAGCAATGCCATAAGGGTGGCATCAAGATCTCGACCAATCGTTACCTTTTTACCGTGTTCGAGCTCAACCTCTACCAATTCTTCCATTGGAGCAAGTCTTCCTCTAAGGTCAGGCTCGGGTTCAAATGACGAAATTTGCATGATGTTGAAGATTATTTCTCGAACACTTGTAATATAGAACTATCTAACAGCTGATTGGTCTCCAAGGACTATCCCTACACCACTACTCGTAGGGAACTTCAAGGTAAAAAGTAGAAACAATAGCTTTGATCTTGTTGAGTAACGTCCTTCCCAGAATAATATTGACATTGTAATCCATTAAAGCACAAATGACCTGAAATGAAGTGATTTCAGTCACTTGCTTTGGATTCGATCCCATGTAAGGGGAAGATTGACGATTCCCTCCGGAATGATCGCATCGCCTCCAAATCCTTAAAGTGGGATTTTAACAGCTTTGAGCAGTTGAGCCAAAATCCCCACCATAGAGTATGCCTCATGAGAGAGTATGTTGACCGCACTCCCATTGTCAACCAAAATCCTTTACACCTCAAAATTGGCTATGATTGCTGATATGATCAAGATATCATCGCGTGGATGTGATAAGCCCTCCAAATCTTGTGATCCAAGTGTGATTTCTTCCATATCATTAGAGCTTTGCCTTGAGCTCGAGGTGTACTCCCTGGAATACTGCTTACGCTAACTGTTCGAGTTTCCTCCAAATGCTATACCCTCGACAATAATGTTAATGGTTCCTAGTGTAGGCTTGTCATTCACTCTTCCTTCAGGACATTTTCCCTTGTCTCAATCGTTCCTCGGGCACTTGTCATGATTGATGTATAAACTTAGAAATTACCTTTTTTAATTAGAGTCCCAATCTCTCAGTGGAGGGCTTGCAGTTCTCTGTTGTGTACCCATGATCCTGATGATAATCACAATACTTGCTCTTAACTTGAGTATTAGAAGGGGACTATATCCTTGAAGGCCATTTAAGCTCCTTCATATCCCTGATCTCCATCAGAATATTAGACCAGAAAGTGTTCAGTCGAGTAAGTGACATCGACTGTGTCTCCTGCCTCTGCTTGTTCCTGTGAGCTTCCGGACAAGGATTAAAATCATGTTGTTTTTTGTGTTCGGGTTTCTCTGAGGTCGGATGAGGATTTTTCCTCGGGTTCAATGTTTCCTCCATATTAATATATTTTTTTACATGGGTAAGGAGCTCGGTATAGACTTCGACGGGTTTTTCGACATAGATATCTTGAAGGCCTCACATGTTATGGCATACGTAAGGACAGAGATTGCTGCTGTTATGTGAAAGTCGGGTATCTGAAATCTTTCCTTATTAAACCTTGTCATGAAGTTACGCAGGTATTCGTTCGATCCTTGACAGAGCTGCATAAGGGAAGTGACTATCTTCTTGATGCATTTGCTACTAGCAAAAAAGGCGAAAAACTTGTAGGCCAGGTTAGAGAATGAAGCAATAGAATTGGGCTCTAGGGTAGAAAACGAATTCCTAGCAGCGTTAGTCAAAGTTTGTGGAAAAGCTTTACACATCATGGGATCTGGTCCCACCTACAGATTTATGATGTCCGTATATACGTTGAGATGGTTGATAGGATTGGTTGATAGGGTCAGTTGACCCATCATACTCTTTCATGCCAGGGGTTTTGAACTTGTGCGGAAGCAAATAGGAAAGCACTTCCGTCATGAAATGAGTCTTAAGGGTAAATCTTATCATCCCTTGGGTGTTCTTTTGCAGTCCACCGATGATTCCATCTTGTATAAGCCTGGCTAGTTTGCTTGAGTCCGTGGTAATCAACCTCGAGGCCGAGGCCACTGGGGTATGCCCAAGGCACAGGATCCACCATTATCATGGGCTTTGCGAGTATCCCGAGCTTGAGCGTCAGTTATGAACCCTCCTAGTTGTCCTACTGTTGGTGCCAGCGGATGCACCTGCGCCGGATGAGCATTCCTCTGACTTAGTAATTGAGTCAGCGTTGTAACTTGTTGACGAATTTCTTCATACGCATACGCAGTAACCACATGTGGTTGGGGAGTTGGTACTGTCGATGATTCTTATTGATGTGCTGGGGGTTTCGCAATAGGTGGTGGGTCTGGTGTGGATGAGCTTGCTATAGGAAGACCTGAACGTGTGTTGACCACGGCTTTTGATAGCGCTTCCCATAGACAGCACTAATGATGCTACCAAAAAGCGCACATGTTGATTTTCGAGTTGAACGACTGAGAATGAGAACCAACGAGAATTTTCGGTAACTGAAATAAAGGCGTCGATGTGTTTCCTCGTCACCCCTCCAGTGCTTAAGTCAGAGAGAGAATTTACGAAAACTATATGTTGAAAATTATGTGAAACGTACCTTGATAATGAATTGGAGCTCTGTATTTATAGATGTATGTAGTGCATTCCTGGTAGGATTACACGGTTGATTGGTTTTGTATTACCCATATGTTTGGATAAAGATAGAACTCTGGTGGTAGAATCATTTCAGGATGATGTAACATATTATCAGCAGGACTATATTTCTTAGAGTTGAATAAGGATTGACATGAATGAGAGTCCTAATAAATCAGGGATTGCACGGTACGAGGTTTGGCCGTGGTCTCAAGGAAGACCTAAGGGAGTGATGAGAAGCGATCCCAATGAGACATGACCGAGGAGATCATGAGGGTCGTGGCCAAATTGACAAAGTACTTCTCGGGGTTCTTGCTCGGGCTTACCCCTATATTGGGATCATCAATACCCAAATCGATAATGCTTTGTTTGTGTCTTAAGAGCACAGAAAGCATGTTAATAGGTTGAATTTGGGCTAGGGTTGATTTTTTATTGGACTCGTTTTCTTTTAAGTGTTTGCAATGATTGGACATGGCAAGGCTTCAAAACAAGAAAGGCGAACAGACATGCCTTAGATGATCAATGTAGTGATAACCTCTATTTTTTTCCTCCCTACGCACTAGACGGGACGTCTTCATCTCCTGCATGTAGGTGGACCTTTTAGAACACAATATATAACTTATGTATGCACATGGGCCCACGAAAAATTCAATATATATATCCACACATGCGCTCACACATATATAGCCCCTTTTTGGTTTGGATAAAATATGTGGTTAAAATTAATTGTTGAATTTAACTTGAATTTTCATATACTTTTTTAAGTTCAACCAAATAAGAGCATAACATACATTTCTATACTTGGATTGTTACTTTGCCAAGTCGGTTAAAGGGACGATTTTGGTCTATGACATTCTGTTGTTAAGATAGATTCCTTATACCACTTAAAGTACTCACGACGCACTTCATGATGTAGTTTTAAATTCATGAAAGTGTTACATGGTGAATTCGTAACCGTGAATAAATAATGGCCATTCGTGTAATTACTCAGAGAATTTTTTACTCGTGTTTATTTTCGGGCTATGATTCACAACAGTGGAGTTCTTGGCACTGCTTCAAAGTAATTATAACATATTTCGAAATGTATTTTTCGAATTGAAGAAATGTTAAACAATAAATGCAAATGGTCGAACGAAAGTATGCTATGCGAAATAGATTTAAAAATTCTATTTCGGTTTCGCTAATTATGTAATCGATATATTTAAATGTAATAATAAATTAATTTTTTTTATATAAAATTTTATAGTTCAATTACAAGTAGATCCTTTTTCTAAAACTTATCCATTGATAGGATCACATCATATTTATTTTGTTGTTTGACAATTGAATTATTGGTTAAGAAATTTTATGAGTATCTTAGTCTTAGTCAAGTCTAGGAAGAGGCGATTTTAACCGCTTAATGACATCATCTTGGAAGTTTTTGGTTGATCCATTGATTATGGAACGTAGTCCGGGCCTTTTGATACTAATGAGCTAGGCCAAAAGTGGCATCACAATAATTTGGCATATTTATTAGATTCTAATAAATATGTAAATATATTCCGTCATAAAATCAACCCTTCAGTTATGACATGTTTCCAAATCAAACACATCTCTCAATTTCAACCCACTGACCACCAATTAAAAGAGAAAAGAGACAAAGAATCCAAAATTTTTGATCCTCACCATTGAAATTTAGCTCAATCAAAGTCTGTAGATTATTGATGTCATAAATTGGAGATTATCAGCAAACAAGAGTAGATATTTACAAAATAACGATAGCAAATGCAGGGGCAGGGATTATAGAGGTAAGAGATTGAGCTTGGTCACCATCCCTAAGTAATTTTGATCTGGTTTGAAGTACTAGACCTAGTAGCATGCTTTGCTCATGCTGCTGCTGCCTTGCTTAAAGAAAAGCACCATGTAGTTTTATTATCTAGAGTCTAGCTTTGTACAGATCTATGTAAAGTCAGTAAAGAAGCTCTTGACAATTTTAGAAAGGTATAAATCTCATGTTACAATTTAATTGTAAGCATCATTTCGCATTATTTTAGCTTCTTATAAATAATTGTCGGGATCATGTAGTGAGCAATCGTCTACTTACCTTTCTAAAATTATCAAGAGCTTCTTTACTGACTTTACATAGATTTGTACATAGATGGACTCTAGTTAATAAAATTCACAGTTGATTTTCTATTATTTAGGCTCTGTGTGACATGTATGTTTTTGTGACCAAATTTTTTCATCACTGTTTGTAGGTGTTTCCTGGCAATTAAACCATCTTTTCGACTAGTTATGACAGCTCATCTTTTGTGGTTGATGTAGATCAACATATATGCACCTACATGACATTACAAGTTGACCAATTACCATGTCCACTCATGTTGGCTATGATTGCAACTACAAAGAGAGATCCGTATAATTATCGTTCGTAGTATTACACACGAAAAACATACATAAATGTGTACAAAGATTCATTTTTTTTAGTGGAAAATCCAATTGAATGGGCAGTGTCTAAAGAAGTACATAACAGAAATATGGACGTTTTGTGTAGGATATGGTCACAACCGCAGATGCACAACAGTTTGGTTCCTTAGTTAAAATCGATCAAAAGAGAAAAAAAAGTAATAGGAAATCAAATGATGATATAATTTGACCATACTTAGATCACTATATTTCGTATTTTCTTTATTATTTCATCATGGTTATATATATTATTGGATATATCATTTAATAGTACATGGAGATGCATTTAAATACAATGGATTAAAGTTGTGACATTATATTGAACAATTTACCTATACATGACCTCGCAAATTCATAATTATAACATGTTTTCAATGAAATATGATATCTATTAATATGACTTGGCACTTATTATTAAAGAAGAATGTTTTGTGTGATCTATACAATTTATACTTTGCAAAGTGTGGCCTTAAATAAATGCAGAATGAGAGCTCTAACTATGTTCAGTGACTTATTAACAATAAAACCTTTTGACCTATGATTAGTAAACATTGACACGTGAGCACTACATATTGACATGTGGTCTGTGATATAAATCAAAATGTGAACATAAATCAGTGATCTATGATCATTTAGGCTCTGTGTGACATGTATGTTTTGTGACCAAATTTTTTCATCACTGTTTGTAGGTGTTTCCTGGCAAATAAACCATCTTTTCGACTAGTGATGACAGCTCATCTTTCGTGGTTGATGTAGATCAACATATGTGCACCTACAGGACATTACAAGTTGACAAATTACCATGTCCCCTCATGTTGGCTATGATTGCAACTACAAAGAGAGATCCGTATAATTATCGTTCGTACTATTACACACGAAAAACATACATAAATGTGTACAAAGATTCATTGTTTTAGTGGAAAATCCAATTCAATTGGCAGTGTCTAAAGAAGTACATGACAGAATTATATTAGCTCCTAATCAAAAGAGAAGTTCGATAAGATTTGCAAAAAAAAGAGGAAAATGTAATCATGTGAAGAGAAACAAATTGTGAAATATGGGCATTTTGTGTAGGATATGGTCACAACCACGGATGCACAGCAGTTTGGTTCCGTAGTTAAAATCGCGCAAAAGAGAAACAAAGTAATAGGAAATCAAATGATGATATAATTTGACCATACTTAGATCACTATATTTCGTATTTTCTTTATTATTTTATCATAGTTATAGATATTATTGGATATATCATTTAATAGTACATGGAGATGCATTTAAATACAATGGATTAAAGCTTTGACATTATATTGAACAATTTACCTATACATGACCTCGCAAATTCATAATTATAACATGTTTTCAATGAAATATGATAGCTATTAATATGATTTGGCACTTATTATTAACGAAGAATGTTTTGTGTGATCTGTACAATTTATACTTTGCAAAGTGTGGCCTTAAATAAATGCAGAATGAGAGATGTAACTATGTTCGGTGACTTATTAACAATAAAAACTTTTGACCTATGATTAGTAAACATTGACACGTGAGCACTACATATTGACATGTGGTCTGTGATATAAATCAAAATGTGAACATAAATCAGCGATCTTTGACCATTTTACATTGACCTGTGACAAGTGTCCTGTGACTTGTGACCACTCAAAATTGAACTGTGACGTGTCAAAAAACATAATGTAAAATGTGAACATAAATAAGTGAATTGTGACCATTGCACATAGGGATGGAAAAAAGATTGCTGGCTCGGGCTCAGTTCTGGCTCGGGCTCGGTTCCACTAAGCCGTGGCTCGGGCCGAGCCCAATTTTGGGGCATCGGCTCAAGCCCGACCCAGCCCGTGGCACATCACCAGCCCGTGACTAAGTAATATAAAAACAATTAAAGAATACAGTTGCATGTGTTGCAAGCATCTGCCTTTTTACTTTTTTTTTTTTAAGTTTAAATGTATTTTTTTATATATTAATATTTAGTTATTATTTATAACACGTTTAAATTGCACAAATTTTAAATACATTATAAAAAAATATAGATGTATAACGAATGTTTTTTTTTAAAAAAAAACACGTGTTAACTTGGCTCGGACCGCTAAGACTCGAGCCTAAATCTTGAGCCGAGCCTCATTTTTTTGGCAGAGTTTTTGTTCGGCTTAGCTCAGGCCCAAAAAAGTTCGGACCTATTTTTGCTCGAGCCGAGCTCGAGCTTTGAGATTCAGCTCGTGCCTTAACTCGACTCTACTCGTTGACATGACTAATTGATCTGTAATCTGCAACATAAATCAGAATGTAAAATGTGACCATAAATATGTGAATTGTGACCATTGCAAAATTAACCCGTGAGCTTAAATTAGAACGAAAAATATGACCTATGCACATTGATTTGTGATCTTCAATCAGAATATAAAATATGACATAGGACTACTGAACATTGACATGTAAGCAATGCACGTTGAATCATGACATGTGACATAAATCAAAATGTAAAATGTGAAAACATAAATTAGTTACCCGTGACCCTTGCACGTTGATCTGTGACCAGTGACCTGCAAATTGTAACATAAAATCAGAATGCAAAATGTGAATATAACTTAGGAAACAATGATACACGACATCTGCACAATGACCTATGAATTTAAATCAGAATGCAAAATAGGATCTTAAAATTAGTAGACTGTGACAAGTGCCAATAAACCTACGACATGTATTAGATAACAATTCAAATGACATGTATGTACCATTGGCAAAGCATTTACAACCTGCTGAAAATGAAAATACCTTCAAAATGGATAAAATTTCATCACCAACATTAACAAATAAATAACTATATTACTAAAATTGAACACAAATTCCAGTCATAAACATTACAAATTTTTAAACAAGAAAACTAACATTGAATTAAAAATGCATTAGCTCATATGGAAACAATCAATCTATCATGATGCTAAATGATACACGACATCTGCACAATGACCTATGAATTTAAATTAGAATGCAAAATAGGATCTTAAAATTAGTAGACTGTGACAAGTGCCAATAAACCTACGACATGTATTAGATAACAATTCAAATGACATGTATGTACCATTGGCAAAGCATTTACAACCTGCTGAAAATGAAAATACCTTCAAAATGGATAAAATTTCATCACCAACATTAACAAATAAATAACTATATTACTAAAATTGAACACAAATTCCAGTCATAAACATTACAAATTTTTAAACAAGAAAACTAATATTGAATTAAAAATGCATTAGCTCATATGGAAACAATCAATCTATCATGATGCTATCTTCATTCTTTTTGCCTTGCTTTGTGACTTGTCTG
Organism: Fraxinus cuspidata; assembly: GCA_903798385.1. Lineage (NCBI taxonomy): Eukaryota > Viridiplantae > Streptophyta > Magnoliopsida > Lamiales > Oleaceae > Fraxinus > Fraxinus cuspidata. Next base: position 20,905 of record CAIGRP010002311.1, read on the forward strand.
ATCTATCTATGTTTAAATAGTAGGGAAGCTGTGTCCAGCCTAAATAGAACTTCGATGTTCGGACAAAACCCACAAACGTACTGGATCATTGTAAAAGTAATAAGATTTGTGAGTTAAGAGTATCGTTCCACGAGGAATAATGTCTAATTTGTAGTTCAATAACTACTATTAAAATTGAAGTATGGTGATATCAAAAGAGATGGATTGCACATTTTCTATATTAATCCTAAAATAACAATGCAAATAAAGTAGTTATTTAATATGTGAATGTTTGTACTGGAATTGTGAATCCTCTTATTTCCATTTATTTCAATTTTTAATCCATAATCTAGTAAATTCATGCATTCAAGACAATTGATAATTCACTGTTATTCAATATTATTTTTCAAGATACATTAAACATATGTTTAACATGATCCAATCCTATTATTAGTCCGAATTCATATGAAAAATATGCATTGATTCATATGATTTATCACACATGATTGCACATGTCAGATATTATTTCTAATACATATTGTTCATGTGTTGATTTTGTCACGTTCTAAATTTATTATGAATATTCCTACACTACAACAAACAACTTACTATCTAATTGGTGATCAAGCAATCAAATAGTTCAATGGTAATGCAAAACCAATTAAGAAAAATCAAGAAATACTAAACAAATTGTCTTGAATAAAATTAACAAATAATATGATTCATCATTCATCCAATAGAATGAAAAACTTAGCCCAACATTCTTATAATTAAATTACACAATAATAATTGGAAAAACATCACTCGGAAATAAGAAAGATGGAAGAAGTATGAGAAATTCATGTTCTTGACTCAAATCTTAAAACTGGGCTATAAATCTTCAAAAGCACTATATGATTCTCTTTGAAATGATATATAAATTTGTTCTTCGTCTCCAAAATATGTAGAATATGATAAACTAGGCATATCTATGGCGTGTGCCAGGCTGGTATCTTGGATCTTCATTTCATTTCCCGTCTCATCTATGGACTCTTTTGTTTTTCTAAAAAATATTTTCGTTATATAAAAAAGAATATGAATATTTTTTTTTCTATTAACTAGTCAAACTCGTGAATTTAGTCATCGAATTTTGGATTTCGCTCTTTTCACTATTTTTGCATTCTTTAGTCCAGTTCTTCATCAAACATCGCAATTTACCTACAAAATGCAATATAACATAAGTTAGGCAGTATTTTATCTAAATAACAATAAAATATCATGATTTAGGATCTCAAATAAGTGTAAAAACTACACTTATCAAAATCTCAAACTTAAATCTTTGTTTGTCCTTATTCTTTGCAGTGATTTCTGGCGACTGAACACCACTCCTAGTGGTGATGGCCTGAACCTGTTGCACTGTTGGTTGCCTTCGCAGCCTATGAGGGAATGGAGTAGGTGGCACATAAGCCTTAACCGCGGCAACGGGAATGAATGATGGTGGCTCTTTATCTCAGGATTAACCGCCACAATTGCTAGTACTTGCTCATTTGAATTCTTCTATAGGTCACTAGTCAAGGTACCCTGTGGTTTTTTTATTAATACAGCTGCTATCTGTCCCATCCGATTCTCTAAGTTTTGTATAAAGGCTTGCAAATTATTTATCGTGTCACAGTCTTGGTGATGTACTTGACAAGATCCTACAAGGAATGCCTCTTTTCTTATTGTTGCTGAATCTCTGGTGGATTGCCCCTTATCTGATTTACCTGATCTGAATTATTCACCCACGCATAGTTTAGATACTTGTTCAAACTCAGATGGAAGTTGTGTGGGTAAGGTCCATTTTGCCTCTGTATTACTTGGTTTTCCGCTGCCTCCACGTGTCATCATATGATTGGCCCAACTGGACCAATTGCTACTCGAGGCCGATCCGGCCGACAATTCAAATTAAAGTGTTGCGCTAGGGATCTAGCGGCCAACGTTGAGTTGGACTCGTGCCCCCCCCTATA